>JAQGAZ010002818.1:0-15033 GCA_034692225.1 Polydesmus complanatus
TCAGCCGAATACAAAACTATTAAATGTCTCAAAACTCGATTATGTTTTTAAATGTAAATGTAAAATGATTAACTTTGGGTTGCCGAAATTCAGTAAGCATCGAAATTAAAAAGATAATGATCATCAACATTAAACGTAATTAACAAACATACTTTATTTATGAAAAAATTAAAATTACCTGTGTACTAAATACCAGTGCTGATTAATACATATTATAATTATTGTACTCACAGCTTCAAAATAAATCCAAAGTTAATAGAAGCAAACGTATCTATTGCGATTTTCTATAGTGTTTAGCATGCAGAGTCTATGACTCAGTTAAAAAGGATACTCCTGATGACGCGTGATGACGCGGTTTGGCACTGTCGAGTCCGGATTCTGGATACTTAATTATATCGAATAAGGTTACACATTAGATTGACTTAGACATCTTTATTGCTGCAATTCCGTGGCCAACTATTCCGAGTTACAATTAGAGCACCATGCTCTGCAGTGTCAGATCCGAACTGACTAACATGCTGTTCAGTACCTCCACACATTAACTAACTACGGAAGCCCAGAGCTCCCAGCATGCATCATTACTACGGAAGCCCAGCCCAACACTTCCTCCACTTTTTGTGTGGATGCCCCTATTCGCTCACTTAAAAAAAATCAACAAATCCCCCAAAATAATCCTTAAATTATTTTTCTTAATTATTCCGGCCACGGAATCCTTAAATTTAATCATACAAAAATCCACTTAGCATATTTACACCGCATTACCAATCCTTAAGTATTACAAAAATACAGATTTTTAATTTACAAAATTTACATAATATAATCAAATCCATGCGAGACAACATTTACAACCTAGTCTCATCCATCAGTGTGTATTAATGTGTTGCCACATTAACAAACACTAATGTTAGCATACATTAACTTCACTAATCAGTTTTCAAATTTATGGTGACTTTTCTATACCAGTAGTCAACCATTTTTGCGCTCTACTCGTTCGATTCAAGCAACCGCATCCGTCGTTTCAGCTTTCCGTTTACAAAAAATTGCTCGAGAATTCACCTTCAGACTTGCTCCCCTTATCTCATTAAAATTAAAACTAATCCAGGTCTACCTAAACAGGAATGGCCCCCAATTGGGTCTTACATATTCTTCACCAAATAAAAAAATCAAATTTAAATTTTAACAGTTTTCTTCCCTAACTACCAATTTATATTGGCAGTACTACTGTTTCTCATTAACATTTATATTTACAGGTTTCAAACATTCCCGGGCTCGACCTCCACGGAAACATGTGTTTCTCTTTTATTTAAATTGCCAGGTCACCGTCCAAAATGAAGTCTCCCGCATTTCAAAATTTATCTAATCCTTAAGCTGCAATAAAACAACTTGATGCGTCTACTTTTAACGACTCGTTATTTTACTGTCCAGCGCCAAATTTTTCCAAATAAACTATATTTTAATTTAATATCACGGTGTTTCTTATTCTTCCAATTTTAATTCTTAATTTAATTCAATTTTACTGCGCCAAAAAAATTAACTAACTCCAAAAGAGTACTTTACTCGCAAAATAAATTCTTCGAGCACTCTGCGCAATTTAAATTTACCTTGTTCAAACTTTTAAGTCAAAAAAATAACATTTAACTAGCTTAACTTAACTTATTTAACTTAGCTTATTTTAATTCAAACCATTGATTAAAACAGCTTCCATAATCTTTTACTCGTGTCCATAATCAGTCTTTCGGTCTTCAGTTGGTTTTCACGGCCTCATCTTCTCCCTCCGCGATTTAAAGAAACGATCCCCAGCTTTCTTCTCTATCTACTATGATCGACTCGACTTTGGCTTCGGCTCCCTCAGCCGCACGAATCGTCTCGGAATTGCTGACGTCCTCAGCGTCCACGAACACCGCATTTTCTGGTTCCTCGGGTGCTTGTTGCATCGCCGCTACTGGTTGATATTCACGATTGATCGGTGGCATCACCACGCCGCCTCTCCATGGGCAAATATCGATAACGTGCCCAATCGCTTCGCAGAATTCACATTTTAAATTACCTGCCAAAACTTTAAATCGTTGGAAGAGAAAGTCCGATGAGCACATCCTTGCGAGCTTGGTCTGCTTCCCAAATGAACGGTAACTGTTCCAATAGCTTGATTCGCTTCTCGCATTTGATCTTCTCCACTCGTAGATCGTTCATTTTAATTATTATATCGCGTCGCTCACTCATCGCGTTGTTTCTTTCCCGTTGAGCCTCCAACAAGCTGCAAAAATGTTTATCGGCCTCCCTTCAGAGTACCGGCACCTCGCCCGCAACCTTTCGTGCTCGCTCGCACTCGCCATGCAACTCACGGTTTAGCTGTTCCAATCGCGAAACTTTTTCCGTCATTGCTTGTTCTTTTTCTCGTCGTTCTACGTCCCTCGCGATCGCACCTTGGCTTGCCAATGGTGGAAGTTCATATTTCGCTGACTTACCCGTCTTCTCCGCCAACTGAACCGCCGCCTGAAGTCGAGTATAGCACGCCCGCGCGTGATCTCGTTTGTGCTCGGCTTTTTTCTTCGCCGCTGTCGCGTCCCTCAGCTCCCTCGCACCGCCGTTTTCGATCTCCTTCTGTAGGCGATTGCGGTCCGCCTCGATGAAAATCGCGATTTGGCAAAATTCTTTTAAAATGGATAGCGACTCCCTTTGCTGATCCTGCAAGTAACCTAATAAATCATCATGTGTTACCTTCTCAATCGCCGCCTCACGTCCCAAAGCGTGATTTGCCAAGCGAAGTCCGCGATTCCAAACGTTTTCCACATTGCTGCGCTTTATGGCCCCGTTCTTCGCAACCAATTTTGTTGCACTTAACATTTTCGGCCACCATCCCCTGGAATTCTTCCGTATAAATTGAAGCCGGAACGTAATAGTGTGATCCTGCTGCACTCAACCGTTGAGTCCAACCGATGTCGACGACTCGTTTGTTCGGCGTCCACATCGCTTTACGCGGATTATTTATTTGAGCGCACATCTTAAAACGAGCTAATGGAAATCGAGTAGAAAAAGTTATTAAAATTCAAAATAAAAGTCAATCAGTTAACAGAAGTACAAATCCAATCGGATAACAGCTTCTCTGATTGATGACAAGTAAAATTCGCTTACCAAAAGTTCGAAGAAAATCATGGCCAAATTCAGAATTCAAAACTTTACCAATATGGCAAAAAAAACAACTACCTTACATACGTTCACCAACAACAACCTGTTCGTCGTCAAAGTTTAACGAAGTAAAAAAATATCACTTCGCCAATGCTATTCCTATGGGTGACGCGGTGATCAGTCACGCCGTCTAGTCGAAATAGTTCCCACGAGTTGTAAGTCGGTTTCTACGCATGCACAGCAGCGCCTGGTCGTTTCTTCTCCCAAAATGGCCGCCCTGATATCGCGTAATCGATTATTGGCAAGAAAAACGTTGCAAATGGCCGACTTCAGCTGCTGACGTGCTTCGTATGACGTACGTCACCCATCCGAGCTAAAATCGCACGAGCTGAGCGTATTTTCGCAAATTAAATAGGGTAATCAACATTAAAATCAATTAAATAATTTGGAATTCATTGAAAAAATACAAAATTTGTAAAAAAAGTTAAAAAAAATATTTTAAAAAAATTCTCAAAAAATATATTCTGAAAAAAGAATTCCAAAACTCTTAAAAAAATTACTAAAAAAATTAAAAAAATCCCAAAGAGCCCCCCAAAAAAAAAATTCAGGCCCAAAATAGACAAAAAAAAAATATCAAATCAGCCTAAGCTGCAACCAATTCCTAAATTGTCAAGAACAACACAATTAATTCATAATTTATTCATCAAAAAAATAGTCAGTAATCAAGCATTTTGGAGTACTTCCCCCCCTTTTTAAGTGGCTAATCTCCATTATAAATAATTAAATATTTTAATTTAGGGCTCCAACTCTACTCCAAGCTCAGTACAATTCTCACATAGCCAATTATTACTCTCCTCCAATTCTCTCCATTCTACCTCACTCAAACCTGCACAATGAGAGTGGTAAAGATCTCCACAAGAAGCATTTTTGCAAATCACCCATTTCCCTCTCCCTATTTCATCAGCAAATCCACAGTTTGCTTTACAAAAGTAATTATTATCTAAAATAGGTTCACTTAACTCAGCTGCATACTGCTCCTTAGTTTGTGGTTCCTTGGGTGGCATGGGTGGTACTGCAGGGTAGTCCTTCTTTTCCTGAGTCAGTAGTTTTCTTAAGTTACATCCATTCTGTAACACTGATTTTCCTTTGGATCCCAGCACCACATAAGTGTTTTTATGTACCACTTTCACCACTCTTCCCACATCCTTAAATGTAGGGTCTAATTTTCTTCCTTTGTATCCAGGTGCAATGGGTCTGTAGATCAAAACTTCATCTCCCACCTTAAACTTTGGTAATTCCTTAAAATTGGCTCTCCTGTATGACTCCTCCTTTTGGTGGTGTTCTTTGGTGTGAGCAGTTGCCAACTCTCTGCACTTTTGAATCTCATCATACCAATAATATCCCCTGACTTCATATGGAATGAAGGAATTTTCATTCATTTCTCTTCCATACATGAGAAAGAAAGGAGTAAATTGTGTAACACTATGAATGGTAGTGTTATAAGCTATCACAGCAAATGGAAGATATTGATCCCAATCCTGAAGGTGGTCTTCAACATATTTCTTCAAAATAGATACTATAGTCTTGTTTGACCTCTCAGTTAACCCATTACACTGGGGGTGGTAAGCCACAGTCCTTTTGTGATGAATCCTGAACTTCTGTAAAAGATCTGATATCATTTTACTCATGAAATTAGTACCTCTATCAGACAAAATGTGAGATGGTGCTCCATATTTTGCAATTACTTCAGACATTAGAACCTGTGCCACTGTGGCTGATTGCTGATCCTCTGTTGCCACTGCAATACAATATCTACTAGCATAATCAGTTATGTTTATAATATACTTAGCTCCATCAGCTGTCTGCTTCAATGGGCCAACAACATCAATTCCCACAGTGTTAAATACATCTTCTACCACAATCCTCTCCAAATCTGCCTGTTTGGCTTTTGACTTAGATTAATAAGGTTGACAGGTTAAACATGAAGTAACATATGTTGATATCATCTCCAGCATTTTTGGCCACTAATATTTACTGGCTGCTCTCCAGTAAGTTTTCTTAACTCCACAATGGCCTGCTGATAGACCATCATGTACTTCTTCCAACACATCCATCACCAAGACTTTTGGCACCACTGGAACCTTCACTTCCAGCCTTTTGTCATAGTTTATCTTCACTAAAATCCCTGGATTTCCTCTCATCACAAAATCTCTGGTTGAAACATCTCTTCTTTCAAATCTATGCACATTTCCCTCAGCAGCAATCTTTTCCATCATTTTTACACAAAATGGATCCTCTGCCTGCAACACTGGTAATGTTTGTTTTAAGTCATTAACTGATACAAGGTTCACAAATCCCATAATTTTCTGCTGTTTGCTCATTGCTATCAATTCAGGGTGTTCTTTCTCCATTGGTGACACAGTCACAGGTTCATCATTTTCATGAGTCAATCTGGACAAAGCATCCACATGTGGAATAGAAGCTCCTGGTCTATGTATTACTTTATAATTAAATTCCTGTAGTTCCATCACCCACCTTGCAGATCTTCCATGCACTTTGGTGTCTTCAAGAAGTCTTTTCAAAGCAGAGTGATCTGTAACTAATAAAAATGGCCTTCCAATAAGGAAAGGTCTTAATTTTCTTACTGCCCAAATCACTGCCAGGCACTCCTTGTCTGTTGTGCTATAATTTACTTCAGCTTTAGTTAGTGATCTGGAAGCATATGTTAATACCTTCTGGTCTTTAGGGTTGCTGCCCTGAGTTGAAATGGCTCCCAATCCAAAACTGGATGCATCAGTAAATAGAACCAAAGGGTCATCATCATTAGGTACTCCTAATATGGGTGCTTCCATGAACCTCTCCTTCAGGTCTTCAAAAGTTTTTATATCCTTAGGTGTTATTTTAATTTGTCCATCATTCCTAATGTGTCTTAAAAAAGGAAATATTACACTATCAAAGCCCTTAATGTACCTTCAATAATATGAAGCAAATCCTAAAAACTGTCTCATTTGTTTTACATTCTGAAGCACCTTCCAGTTTTTGATCATTTCAATCTTTTCAGGATCAGGCTGAGTTCCTTCACCTGTTATTATATGTCCAAGGTATTTTACTTTTCTAGCTCAAAAGTAGCACTTTTCCAATTTGAGTTTACTTCCTGAAGCTCTCAGAGCTTTAAAAACTTTAACAGTCCTGTGAAACATCTGTGAAAATCCTTTCCCAAAAATTAGTTTATCATCTAAATAACAAGTACAAATTAATCCTTTTAAAGCTCCCAGAATCCTATCCATTAATCTCTGGAAGGAAGCTGGTGCATTACATAATCCAAAAGAGGTTCTCACCCACTCATAGAGAGTTCCCTTAAAAGCAAAAGCAGTCTTTTCTCTGTCCTTAGGGTCTATGACCATTTGGTGGTAGCCTTCTTGAAGATCCAAACAAACAAACTACAATTGGCCTGCTAACAGTTCCAGAGCTTCATCAATCCTAGGCATGGGGTATGCATCCTTCTTTGTGACTTTATTTAATTCCCTATAGTCTATGCACAGTCTTTTCCTCCCATCCTTTTTAGCTACTAACACCACTGATGCTCTCCAAAGTGATTTTGATAATGTTATTATTCCTCTCTTCATGTAATCATCAATCTGCCTCTAGATTTCCATCAGTTCACATTTACCATAAGCTTGAGAATTCCTTACAGTAGCAGGGTGGTCTCCAGTATTAATAGTATGAAAAATAGGCTCTCCATCCACAGACATTGGTGCAGTGTCAGCTGTAAAAGGTGTAAACAACTCCCAATGTTTAATAATTAAGTCTCTTACCAATTTTCTTTGAACTTCTGTCATTTCAGGATCCATAATTTTCTCAATTCTTTCCAAAATTTGGGGATCCACTTCTGGAGTAGTTTTATTCACCAAATTAGCTAATCCAATCATGTCCTGAGTTTTATCATTAAGTCTATCCTTAATTGCTCTTCTCATAGGCACCATTCTTTTGCAGCAGCCCTTTCCACACCTTCCATTAAGTAAAACAGCACTGGCTAATCCCTCTACATATTCATCTTCACTTATAGTTTCAATTCCTGGTAGATCAGTTCCCTCTGGTATATCAATACCCTCCAAATCCCATTTGTAGTCTTCCATATCCTGATGCAATCCAATGCAGTTTATATCATTTTCCCACTTTTCCAATTCTGGGTCTCCATCTATTTCACTGCAAAAGGCCATCATCAATTGGACTGGATATTTCAATGGTCTGCTTGGTCTACATGCTCCTTTAATTTTCACTCTGTTTCCTGAAGTATCTGCTAATTCCACAGTTCCATACTTATTACTAGGCAGAGCATCATATTCTGATAGAAAATTGCTTCCCAACAAAACATCACAGGGTAGGTAGTCCATTACACAGGCTATAACTGGCCATACTTCATCTCCAAACTTCAGATTAAATTTTACCTTCATGTCTGACACAATCTCCTCTCCATTGGATACAGTATTCCACTTCTTAGGTTTAGCAAAAGTCTCTACTATAGTGCAATACTTCACAAAGCTTCTTCTCACAAAAGCTGAGACTGCTCTTGTGTCAAATAGGCATTCTACTGGATGACCCTCTATACAGCAAACTATTACCACCAAATTTCCTACTAAGGAAGAATCCGCATCCTCTGTGATAGCTGGTCTTCCTGGTTCTACAGTAGAAATCCCTCCTTGAGACTCTTCTGGTATTGCCACTTTGGCCACCTGCCTCTGAGGTTCTCTGGTTAGCTTCTTATCAAGATTGGCAATAGATTCCACCAGTTGTTTAAGTATGTCTTTCATTCCATCATCTAAAGATCCAAAATTAGTTTGGTTTTGGTCCTGACCATCATCCTGTCTATTTTGATTACTTTTCCTAAAAGTATTACTATTAGAATTCCCACCTCCTTGTGTACTCTGTCCAGGTTTTCTCCAATTAGAATTATTAGGTTTGTAATTAGTGCCAGAATCCTGATTCTGTGATCTCTTTTGAAATTGTCCCTGTTGATTAGTCTTCTTGAGGCCCTCCTTCCAAGCTGGGCACTCTCTTCTCAAATGACCATCCTTATGACAACCCCAACACTGATAGATTTTAACTCCCTTGGCATCAAATGCCACACAAACCCTATGGAGTGGGCCCTCTACATCTGGGAATATAAAATCCTCAGTGGCAGTGTCCTCTTCTTCCTCCTCTATTACAGATCTATCATCCACTGCCGCAATCATTGGATGTTTCTTCTCCCTCTGGGATGCATTTGGTCCCTGCCTAGAAAAAGGTTGAATTATCTTCCCTTCACCTGCCAGTATTTCTGGGTGCTTCTCTTCCACTTTCCTACAAAATTCTCCCAATTCATCCACAGTATGAGCTTTGGCCTCCAAGTCCATTACTTTCATGTATTCTGGTCTCAAGCCCTCACAGATTGTTCTCACCAATCTTCTTTCCTCCTGGAAATCTCCAGCTTCATAGTTGAGAGCCACCATTTCACTAATGAAGACTTCAGCTGGTTGCCCTTGGGGTTGCTTTTTTCTACTTAACCTTGTGGCTGGATTATGCAGTAAAGGATCATCTACAAGCCGAGTTATGCAAGCCTCCCTTAAAGCATCATAAGAAGTTGGTACCACCTTCATTTTCACCAGATTATTATACCATACCCTGGCTCCTAATTCAAAGTGTGAAGGTAGCCTCTTCCACAAGTCACCTTTGTTCATTCCCCATCTTATTCCTTCCTGTTCAAAGTCATCAAACCAAGCATAAATGTCTTCATTGGGAGCATGTTTGAACTTAGGTTTTCATGACGGCCATCTCTTCATAAATGGGTCCTCTGGTGGTGGATCCACAGTATTCACTGGGTAGATTCCAGTCCCTGCAGACCTTCTTCCTTCACCCCTTCCAAAATGTCTTAAATTATCTCTTACAGGTGCTGAATTTTGGCCTCCTCGTCCATTCCTGGGTGGAGATGGTGATAAAGAAGATGAAGATTGGCGTCGACGATAGCTATTCTCATATCTAGATTTGTCCTGACGGCGCGATGATCGATGCCCCCTTCTGTTGTCATTCTCCTGAGAAAATTGACTTCCAGTGGCATTACTGTGTTGATCTCGCTGTCCCCCTTGCTGAGAGTTGCCTGCTCCTACATGTTCTGAAGCAGATTCCCCTTGATTTGGTTCTACCTGCATTGAAAATCGAGTTCCATGAGGAGATACACATCCTACAGATCTCCCTGGCTCAGTCCCTCTTCCATGAGTGCTTATAGTAGTTGCCCTAGCTGATTCTGACTTACAACGCTGACTTGATACGGTATACCACATATCCCTCAATATATTTTCAGTCTTATCCCTCTCATTGGCAGCTCAAAGTGACTGCAATCTAAAAGCATCTAAAACTGACATTAATGAAATAAGCTTAACATCCTGTTCTGAATCATTTTCTACAGATACAGCGTTCTCCATTGGTGGAGCCACCTCCAAGCCCTTACTCAACTTCTCACCATTCTGATTCAATAATGCAGACTGTAATGCAGTTTCCTTCTGCAATTTCAATGTAGGATCATCCATGTTATCGGCCCCTTGAGTACCAGGCAAACCATACTGGTGATCCCTCCCAATTGAAGTTTTCACATGCTGAAGATGCTCCTGTTGTAGTTGTTTAGCAAGTTCTTCAGGAGTAGGTGCTGAAGGCCTGTCATCGACCCCCTTCCCAGCATCACCCCCTTCAGCCCCCAAAACAGTAGCATTATTAGAATCAAATACATCCGAATCTCCCTCACTCTGAACATTTCTGCTCCCCTTCCTAGTTGTTGGACCCATCTTCGTATATTTTCAAGGTAAATGAGGTTGTATAAAAGACTTTTTCCGTTTAATCCCAAACCTCAGGTTCCTTATAGGTGTATTTAAAACATTTTCTGCCAGTATTCTTAATCAACAACCCCCAAAATTGAAGAAATTCAAAACAAACAATCCAAACAGCAAAGCAAACAACCCTAAAGTAAACTAAACCCCAATGCTATAAGCTAAGCAATCCAAAATGCCTGTAAGAACTCAACAAAATTTAAAGTTAGAAAGAATAATCAAAAGAAATTTTATTTGTATAATTAACTAAATTCAATTATTTAAAATTAAGCAGAAAACAAATCACTGATCATGAATATAATTAACTTTATCAAAATCAAAAAAGAAATCAAACAAAGAAATTAATTGAATTGGTCAAGACAAAGAGAAAATTTTATTTAAAGGTCAAAATTCAAAAATGTGATGATGAGTCACTCTCCCAATATGCCAACTCATCAATGAGTCATAAGCACATGGTGAGACCCAAAAAAAAATTCAGAGTCCACTACACTCATACCCTGATATACGGCCCCTTGATATACGGCGTTTTGCTATAATGGCTTTTATTATTTACGACACTGTTTCGATTTACGGCCCAAAATACCTCAATATACGGCCAAAAAAAAATTTAAAATTGAAAAAATTGAGATTAAAGGGAATATTTTTAAAAATTGCAAATACTAATGGCAAAAGCACATTTTGCATGAGTCGCGAGAATGGAACTTGGTTGAAATAGGGAGAAAGTGTCGTCTTTCTTTGGTACAATCATAGTCCCTTATGGAGAGCTTATGGTACAATACATGTTCAGTAAAAATTAAGCTGTTTTATTTTGTTTCTATTTTGGTTTTAATAACCAGAAAGATGTGTTAGTTAAATGTTTTCATTGTACATGCAATTCTATAATGAAATAATAGTTAAAAAATGTAATTTTTATTAAAAAGTTGGCGGTGTTTTAATTTTTCCCGTTGAAGTTGGAAGTTTGGAACCGATCCCAAAGAGTTAACATAGGTTTCTATGGGAAAAAATGATTCGATATATGGCGTTTTGCTTTATGGCCAAGTTTCGAGGAACCGATCTAGGCCATATATCAGGGTATGGGTGTATAAAAAATATATTAACAACGATAAAGAGATAATGTAACAATAAACTTTATTTCAGATAACAAAAAATTTTGACAAGTTTTTAACAAAGAAAAGGATTGCTGTCTTTCAACACGCTTTTAAACTATATTATATTAATATTATATTAATGCTTCTTCTTGGCGAAACTTTCTGTCTTCTTGGAACAATTTCTCCAAACAATCCAAATATCGTTGCCTAATTTCTATCTGTAAAGAAATATTTTTTAGTTATTTTTATTATTCTAAGTTTTATACATAATACTTACAAAACTCGTCATTGCCTTTATCTCACTGCGGACGTTATTGTAAACTATTCTCAAACTTTCTTTTTTTATTCTGTCCGCATTTTTCATTTTGAAATAAATGAACGTTGCTTTATTCAAATTCTTTGCTGCCTCAATGGTTTGATGATCAAGATCTTCCTAAATTTTAAAAATTTTAAATTTTTTAAAAAGATACCAGTAGATGCTTACGTACGATATTGAGTTTCACAGTGTGTCTGATGTTTTCCGGCAATCTGCATTGCGAAAACGCAAGCTCTAAAACCGATTTGCGCCTGCTCCTTGGTTTGATTCTAGTTACTAAAAAAAAAAATAATAAATAGTAAAACCAGTAGCCTAATTACAATTTAAAATTACTTTTTTTTTTTTTCTTAATCTCCCTATGGGCTGCTTCAACCATTTCATCTTTAATGTACTTCTCCCATTCTACATTGTTTTTAAATATCTATAAAAAAAATTAATAGAATTATTATTATTGATTACTATAATTATATAAAATTTAAAAATTGCACTTACAATTTTTAATTTTTTTGCATTGTTAATGATGTGCTTTCTGCGGGACCATCATTGACTGTAAGTTAAATTTTGCATTACTATTGGAGGGTAATTATGGGTATATCGATTCAGTAACCCTGTTGGTTTAGGTCTGGGGTCCTCAACTATATCTTTATTTTCAACTATATCTTCATTCTCCTTCATTTCTTCATTCTCTTCTATATCTTCATTCTCTTCTATATCTTCATCTTCATTCTCCTCTATATCTTCATCCTCAACTTGATCTTCATTTTTATGCTCAACTATAGCCTCATCGTCATATTAGCTACCATCTTCATTGACGTTATACTTAGATGCCTGATAAGTTATAAATTTAAGAGAAGAAAAATAAAATCCCAAGATGTTACCTTTTCGATAGTGAGATGGTAGCCAATATGACGATGAGACTATAGTCAAGCATGAAAATGAAGATAAAGTGGAGAATGAAGATGAAGATATGAAGGAGAATGAAGATATAGTTGAAGATAAAGATATAGTTGAGGACCCCAGACCTAAACCAACAGGGTTACCGAATCGATATACCCATAATTACCCTTCAATAGTAATCCAAAATTTAACTTAGTTAACAATGGTCCTGCAGAAATTCAAACATTTTAGAAAAGAAAGTACCATACATAACAAATATTCAAAATTTAAATTTACAATGGATTGTTATTATTGTAAGGATTAGAGAAGGGAACCATAAAATCCCTACTTTGTTAGGGCAGAAATCCGGTTAAAATGACGTTATTGAAGGCTCCCCAGAAAACACCACTGAAGATAACTCCTCCAGTGTCACTCGAAATGTTGTGTATATTGAACAAGTACAGAAATATCACAACCTTAAATCCAACTATTATAAATCATTTAAATTAAAAATTCAATACAAAAGTAATTTGAAATTTAAAGAAACAAATTTACTTTCAATTTTCTTGGAAGGAAGTCTCAAATATTATTGCGAAGTGTTAATGTTAACGCACAAATATAACCAAAACTAAAAAAAATACGCATAAATAACATAAGCAAAAAATAACAAAAAAAAGGGGTAAATTAAAAAAAAATTAATACCGGTATATGATGGAGGCTACGATTTTCGAAGTCTTCCAAATCCATCTTTTTGGGCTCTTCTAAATCAATCTTTTCGGTCTCTTTGAAATCCATTTTTTTGGCTTCTTCCGAATCAATATTTTTAGGATATTCAACATCCATATTGGCTGACTCTTCCAAATCAATATTTTGTAGCTCTTCAAAATCCATATTATCTGCCTGTTTAAAATTAATATATTGTGCCTCATCAACATCCATATTTTGCTCTCCCATTGCCGCTTTATTCATAATTAATAAGTGTACTAACTTAATGTAATAAAAAGAAAAAAAAATTTAAAGAGATATTGGAATACTGCAACACAACTTCTAATATATTTTTCTCAACAATGAGAGGAAATGATTTATCTTGATAACAAAAATAAGAAAGGGCAGAACTCAAGGCTGTCCTTCGTGACCTACATTAAATTACAGGAACTGAAAGGATAAAACTAAATATTTAAAAGTAGCGAAAAGGCCTATTGTCTAATCCAACTTAGAATTCGTCGAAATGTTTTTCTTTTCATAGCTTTACAACAAATTAAGCAAAAACCAAATGAAGGAAAACAAACAGTTTTTCAAAAAGAATCCAAGATAAATTTAAGCTAAACACTTATTTTTACGGAAAAATTTCACAACATTATAATAAAATATTACTCTTTATGGAAGAGTTACTCTCCATATTACAATAAATGATTAGATATTTTGACAAAATTCTAAATGTAAGAAAAAAAAATAGTGGGTTCATTATTAAACAGCCTTTTAATGATGGTAACAATTAAAATATGTAATAATAATGAAAGTTGAATTATAATCTAAAGTTACTAACTTTATTTGTTATTGGCAAGGTGAGGCAATGTAATTAATTTCTCATGGGGAAGCAGAATTTCTAAGTTCGGATATTTGACCCAAGACAAGGACTGACCCATTGTATCTCCTCCAATCCTAAGTAACCAGCAAAGAAGCAGCATGAAGCTTTCATTGAAAAAAGCTCTGCCTGAAGAATGGCTACATCGATTCAGAAACTCAAAAAACTGAAATTGTCCACATGGAAGTCCAACTTGAAAAATTGTTTAAGAAAAATTATTTTTTATATACTAATAAAAAGCTGTAAACTAAAATCATAATATATGAAAAATATTCGAAATTAATAGAAAATAATTTTCTTTTACCTAATCACTGAAAGAGGATTTAGAGTATACTCTCTAGATACCCCTAAATCACGAAAATTGTTTCTATTAAAATCAGCTATGATAAAATTATTTGGAAAAGTAACAAAAAATGAAAAAAAATGAGAACCCTAAACAAAAAGATCAAAGTAAAGTTCACCTCTTGTGTGCACAAGGAAAGGAAGAAATACAAAATGCTAAAAGCTATAAAATTATACAACAAAGAAATCCTAACATAATAAGTCATAAATCAAGCAACTTTATTTTGAATGAAAAAATAAACATCAACCTACAATTAAAAGTTACTCATTTGCCAATTCCGCACAATGTAATTCCCAATAAAGACAAATAAAATCTTTTAATTCTTGAGGGAAGTAAAATTGATTCATATACTGTACATACGAAAAATTTTCCCAATGCATATGAAGAATAGAAAATTCAATGTCTGAAAGCATTTCAAACAAAAATATGAACTATTTATAAACCTGAGATGAAGACGTTTTTTAAAAGGAATTCTTGTATCAGCCTCTAGTGCAAAAATCATAGTTGGAGTAATTTCAGGAGAGGTAATAGGAACAGAGGCTAAATTATTATAATTTAAATGAGGATACAAATAAGCCTGATTCAAAAATATTGGTATATTGGAAGGAAAATAACTAAGTCCTTCTGATCCATAATGTTGCATTTGTTACGTACGGGGTGGTGAATATATTATTTATCACAAATTTTATTCATTAAAGGGACAAGGATAGTTAACATTAAAGTTAATAAAATTGAATTAAAATATCATTTAATTAAATTTGAATGATTATTCATTAATAAGAATGGGGCTAATTAACTCGAGGTTTGCGTTGTGTTTTGGGTCATATAAATAAGTTAATTAG
>JAQGAZ010002819.1:0-15027 GCA_034692225.1 Polydesmus complanatus
AAAAAATCCATTTTCCTTAAAAATTGACTTAGTTATTAATTTTTCAAAACTATACTTTATCTTTACGGACACTATACCATAATAACGTCACTTCATCAAAATATTATTTACAGTATAAATATAGAAAAACCTTCGCAGAACCAACAGCAAGAAGTGTACAGCAAAAATTATTATATAAGTCACGCTTGACATGCACAATAATTTCGGCAACGAGTAAAAAATGATCAGTTTATACTCTCTTCTTTTTTGAAAACTGGTGATTAATTTATTTTTTAAAACCATTCCCGTTTACATGTACTCTTACTCAGAAAATTCTCCAATCAATTTGTGCTGTTTTTCATTTTAAAATTAATTCTGATTTTCACCTTTTCCGAATTCTTAATATTATGTAGGCTATTGTACAGTATAACAAAAATTGTCCCGTTCCAAAGCTTTCGTTACACAGTACATGTACACAAATTTTTATTCGAACAATAATTTCTAAGCTCGATTTATTTTAAAACAAAAAGAAAAATTTATTACCCCGTCACATTTAATAAACAATAACTTCAATAAATCCCTAGTTATTAGCCCTTTTACAAGCTCTAAAAAAATAATCTTCTGAATATAAAAAGTAAAACACCCAGCGGTATCGACGTTCGATAGAAAACAGCCGCCGCAACTTGTGCCCAAAATAATGTAAATAAACATTTTTCCAATTCATTAATACAAAAAGAGATTGCGGTTAGCTTTATTATTTTTCTTATCTTAACTGCTCTTCTTATATAATAAATTTCATGTCATTTTAACGTCACTTTTTAGTCCCCTCGCAATGTTTACACCAACCATTTCATTTAACTTCCCCAAACCGTACCGTACATTTATAATACGGTAGTCCTATTAATCTACTCATCATTTTCTCTTAAATAGTAGTCTTAATCCTAGTTCAATCTCGCTCTTCCAAAAGATTTGAGCAAAAAACCGAACAATTTTATTTGGTACCCCACGCACAAAATCCATCTTGATCCGAAGAAAATTGCGAAGACCCCCGCCTTCATGGGGGTCGCCTTTAAATCGGTCACGTGAGCATTTTATAAGACGAAGCAATCTCACCATTCTTAAAAATAAAAACGATTTTCTTAACTTAAAAGAGATAAAGACTTCTTATCCCCCCCCCCCCCCCCCCGGAAAACGCGTCACTAATTGTGGTTGAGAGATCAAAAGTTAAAAAGTAAAAAACCTTAACCGCAATCTCTTCAGTTCCGACGTCGTACATCTCCAATTTCGCAACTTAATAACAATAGAAAAGAATGTATTTCCCCTTTGGCAAGATATCTAAATTAGTACCGAACATCAAAGAATCCCCGAATATTAAAGTTCATTAATATTTTTATTCCAAAAATAAATCAAAACCACGCGCGATGAACTTTGATTACTCCCATATCTCTTTCTAAAACCGTGTTTCAAACCCCCCGAAAGAAGAAGATAATACCGTATTACGGAGAGAGCTTGAACCCGACACAATAAAAATTTCATATTAAGTAATAAGCATGAAAAACTTTTATCGCCCGCAAGAGTTTGGGAGGAACAAATTCTCCGAAAATAATACTACCGTAGTACCGAAAGAAAAAAAAAACCTATCACCCAACTAAAAGGTTAAAACCGCAAACAAATAATCGTAAACGTAGGCGCGTTTAGAAGTGTTGGAACTTTTGTTTACATTCATTTCGCAGTAAACAAAAATCGGGAAAGAGAGCGGGGAGCGGAGAAAAAAAAAACCCCCACCGCCCCCACTGAACGAGAGAAATATTGAGACAGGTTCGGGATTTTAAGTGCGTCCATAAAACATTCAGCGCGGACCGAGAGCATGTTTATAGCTTACATGCCCGTCATCAAATTTCATTACCCATCCATCTCTTCATTCGTTCATCATCCCTTTCCGACTCAATCTGGTACCTTTACATGTTCGGATAATCATCCATATAAAAACTAAAAAAAAAACTTCTCCGGCGGGGTGTAGGTAATTAATTAGATCCATGTTGAAAGCAAATAACGATAGTCAATGTTGAAGAAAATTGAAAATGATTTGCGCTATATCTTCCTAACACACGGATAAAAATATATACAGTTATATTAGCTACTAAAACTCTCCTTCGAAAACGTGTGTCTACACGGCGTTGATATTGGAAACCTGAAAATCATCGCGTGTGATCCCAACCCCCCCCCCCCCCCACCCATCCTTCTTCGCTTCCTCCTTCATCAATTGATTTCGTGTTAGTAGGGCCCCTTCCGCCTTTTTATAAACACTCGTTCAAAAGATGCGATGTTGATTGGCGAAGAAGATGCTAAAAATCTGGCATCGCTGCTCCATTCACTTACTCACTCACTCGTCGTCGCTTTCTTTGGAATGTTGCCAAATGCATTCTTCTTCAACGGCATTATTCCCTACTACGAGTTAAATAAACGAAATCAGTCCAAACGTATAAATTTGATAAATATTATTTCTATTTTATCCCTCTCTCTCTCTCTCTCTCGCACTCTTTTTTTCTTCTTCTTCTTCTTCTTCTTTCGTCGAGCGGTTGGTGGATGTGCGAGTGGGATGAAGCGGAATAATTTTCTTGCCATGGCGTTGCTATGGTGACGACCTAACCTCACATACACCGCACGATTCGGTACTCAATTCCAAAAAGGAAATAAAAAAAAAAAAAAAAAAAGAGACAACACACTCTCTGGAACAAAAACATGTACTCTACACGCTTAACTGTTTTCTTTAATTATTCACTTGTTAGCGAACGAAAATAATAAAAATTAATCTATCTTTTTCGTTCCATCAACTAATTAGGCTTTTATTACCCGCACTTCCATATTACCTTATTTGTCATTATACTGCAGTTCATTTTTAATTTTCAGGAAGTTGTTTCCTTCTTAATAGGAAAATTGTTGTTTTAATACCGGTACGCCGTGGTACCGTAAATTTCAATAATTATTGCAGAAATTTTCACTATACAGTTAACGATTATTATTATTATTTTTGTCTTGTCAACAAACGCAATACTACGCTCATGCAGACACGTGAATGTGCCAACATAACAAATTTTAAGAAGATATACGTTTTGGGAATTTTCCCCCCCCACCTGTTATTTTTTTATTACAGTGTGAAAATCCACAATTTTCGGTACCAATTTACAACATTTGAACGTTTTGTTCTGCCGATGTTACGTTTAAGTTTTTAATACTGTACGTCAATATTTTCCCTGTATTTGTGGTCGGCAATTGCATTTCGAATGAGTTAACATCAACTAATTGACCATCTTCCATCCATTTTAACGACCATTTAACGAGCGTGAACAGATATTGAGGGTACGAGTGGACCAAGTTCAACCACGAATTAGAGCGTTATCTGTACACTCGGCGGTAACATTTTCCGCTTCGAGTCCCTTCAACTACTGATTTTGCCCGGATTCCCAGTCTCGGCATACGCCATTTTTATCATACCCGTATTATGCGGCAATTTTGAAAGAAATTGCTAGATATCATTATTATTATTATTATGCAATGCCTATTTTTAAATTCTTTTATAATTTATTTAAAATAAAGATGATTAGACTAAATCTGTTTGACAAAACCAAACACGAAGAGTTCCAAAATATTGCTTTCATATATATATAAAAAAAAAAATAGTACCGGTACCGGCTATTAAAATAAAAATTTAAGAAACCTTAAATGACGGCATTTGATTGTGCTTAACAAAGCGTGTGCAATACAGTAGTTTCATCGTGATTCAATTTTGATGAGCACATTTTGACACGAGATTGCCACATTCGAACGCCTAACGAAACATTCCACTCGCTACTGAGCATCTGTAAACAATTATTATTGTTATTACTCAGCCATCAAAATGATTGCAAATGTCGCCAAGATTTAAGTACAAAATAATACTAAATATTTCAAAATTAAAAAAAAAAAAAACCCTGAAATAATCAATTCTCAAATGGTTTTGTTGCCCCCGGATATTTGAATCTAGATTTGAATACAAGAACCATAAACTTATTAGTCTGCATCTTTTAATCTCCTCTTGGTAACCACAACATAGATTTAGTCACACGGTATAACCAATGAAGAGCCATGTTGAAGAAAATTGAAATACCGGATCTTCTGTAGAAAAGCCTTGTAAAAACATTACTCGTTTGAACCGGTCTTCAACTTGACTTAACTCTTTTTTCACCGTATTTATTCAGTATAGTAAACATACTGTACATCGAATAAAATTTCAGTACGTACATGTACTGTATTATTAGCAAAAATCTCTACTTGCGACAAATTTCAATCTCGTTTTCCGCGTCAAACTTTCTCTTTAACTTAAGCAAAACTCTTAGAAAGCAACGTGCGTTAAACAAAATTTGGTTTCCTGCATTTCGAAGAGTGAACTTCGCACGAAATTTAATCAACTTCAATAACAACACTTTTAAAAATCAATATTCAAAATTTGAATGTATTTAACTACTGTAGTTGTCCTAACCACGTCTAAATTGAGATGACAATCACAGATAAAATTAATTAACCACAGTACCACCAGCTACCATCTTTACAAAATAAAGTGACCCCCCCCAACTCTAGAATTTATGTTGTACACTGTAAGTGACAAACCCCTGTTACGAGTATATCTCTTCAGCTCTGGTACCAACCATATAATATCTCACTTTCAAAATATGCAATTCGTTCGGTGAACCACAAATAATTCTTAAATAAAAAATTAATAATCCTTAAAAATAAATAAAATACCGGTAAGTAGTTTTCTTTTTTTTTGAAATAATAACAAACGAAATATTTTTCTAACGTCAATTTTCATCTTCCTTCAATACATGTACATGTATTTTATTCTTCACTATTATTTTTTTCAAATGAAAAACACGGTAAATTAATTTTAAAATTTCGCTATACCGATTTAACCACAAAAACTCATCTGAAATTGAATAGTAGAAATTTTTCAAAAATCAGTTTAATTTTTTTTTTTTTTAATATTTCGTTTTAAAAAATGAGCCAGCATTTAAGAAGAATGTCTTTTTATACCATTTTAAAGATGGTAGGCTAAATATGGGAAAATAAATAGCTTAATAATTGAGTAGTATTAACAGCAACTGTACTTGTAACTTTATAGTACGTATATTTAATGTTATTTCTACTCCTCAATTGTGCGCAAAAATTAAAACGTACAAAATACTCTCAGCTGATATTTCCAAAAAAAAAATGTTTCGTGCTACCAAAAAAAAAATAACCACGACTTTTTTTATTACACACACACACACACTTTAAAAAAAAACCAACGCACGACGATACAATTTCATTCCCTTCCAATGTTTAACTTACATTCTTGCGGGTTTAAATATTTCCTCGATTAATGTAATATTTTTTCCCCTTACCGACTTGTTGCAAGCAGCAAAAAAAAAAAACTCTTTCCCCGTCTCATTCCAAAACACACATACGCAGCTTCCACCGTATAGCTCGCAACCATGAATCAAGGAAAGAGAGAAAACCAAACGTGATTGATCGAAAATGTGATTAACCGATACGTTAATAATAAATGCTGAATTTGTGCGTGATTTACAGATAATGTGTACAGGTTGTAGTCGCATATTTTCTCAGAGAGGAAACGTGGTGCGCGAGGGGAAAAGGCGGCGGCGGCGGTTCGATGTCCCCGTCGAGGGAAATGAAAATACCGCCGCACACGAAGCGATCTCTCGGACCAAAAAGTCTTATCAAAACAATCTCTGACATATTTACCTGTACGAAACGATTCGATACATAAACTTTTAATGATAATTGATGATCCGTAGCTAATACCGTAGCATCATTTTCGAAACAACATTATAATTAATAAAATAAAGAGTAGAGCATTATTATTATTATTCTTTTTCTAAGAAGGCGGAAAATGGTTTTTCACCTACAGTAGTCGTAGGTGACGTCAGCGCGCGCTACTCTCTCTCTCTGGCTCGTTCTTTTTCCCCTTCGCCGAGAAATCGTAGACAACAAACGGCGAAACCTTATAATTGAAGTCGAGAGGAAAGAAGAAGAAAACCCGAATCCTTTCTTTTTTTTTTTTTTCTTTCTTTCTCGTCTTTTGCCTTGACAACTTATTGAATGGCGAAATTATGTGACAGAACGTTTGAGAGGAAAGTGATCTAAGCTCATTAACTCTCGACTTGTATTAATTACATTTTACGGAATATCATTTTTTGATTGCATCGAGCGAGGAGGTTATCAATTAATAATACGAGATAAACAAACGATCGAATGAACTGAGATTAGACATTTTTATAGAAAGGTAAATAGAATATTAGAATTTTTTTTTTGTTTTTGGTGGTACTCACGTCGTCCCATTTAATGAATTTAGCGCCATCCTGCAAAGTCTGCGGGACCACGACGGGTTTAAGTTGTACAACGTGGACGCCAGGCTTTGCTCCAGCCATAATTTCTTTTAATATATTCCAGACATTTGATGACAGCAACCCCGCAAGAGTTATTTATATGGCAGTTCCGCGAATCAAATTCCGATGTGTTCGACACTCGTTTTTTTTTTTCTTTTGAAAATACGCAAAGACTCGGGAAAAGTCTCTAATCACAACCGCGTAAACATGCAACGTCAGCTAAGCTGCTTCCACTACTCGAGACTGAACGAATACGAAAATAGCGGCGCGGGAAATAGTTTTCTATTTCGATGAGCGGTTAAACGCAGCGCGATGCGTGACGTCATTAGCGAGTGAAATTATAAAAGATTGCTCGAAATTCGTTGATTGTTAAGCAAATTTTGGCTAATAAAATTTTGTTATAATATGTACGCATATTTTTAGTAATTAATTGATTGAAATTATAAACTTTATGTAAACTCTTGGTTTCATTATTACGCTACCGTTGTGCTAAATTTAATTTGTCAACAAGCACCGCCTACTCTGTCGTGTTAGCCAAAAGGGCGTATCTCAAAATGTGTCAAATTTCTGCTTTTCTTTTAATTAAAAATTAAAAAAAGTTTCGAGTTACTGGCACCTAATCATCAAATAATAAAACAAAATGTTAAGAAATTTGTAAAAATGTAAAATAAATAAAAATGAAAGTAAAGCCATGTTGCATTTTAAACTTTTCAACTCTTTTTACAATTTTTTTTTTAAATTATTGATGTATGCTGTACATGTAATTAGTTGCTAAAAATTGCTTTCATCGCGTTAATTTTTGCATTATTTACACCTTCTTAATTTTCATGACTCGTATCTCTCTATTTGTACTAGCATTAAAATTATAGCTTTCTAGTTAAGTTAATTAGTTAAAATAAGAGAGATCTGCAATAATTGTTAGCTCAAAATAAATACAGTACATGTATTAAGAAATCAAAAACCTATGAAGAATTACTTTTTTTTAATTATCACTTGAAATGAGTGCACTTTCATGATTTGAAGAACAATAGTATCCCACATTTAACATTAAAATGTTGAAAATCATGAGATACGCGCCCTTTTAACTATTCACGACAAAACTTCAGAGGCAAAAAATCAATGTACATGACTGTATGCATGCGCAGTTAGCTTCTAAGAAGTTTATAACATTTAAAGAAAATTATATTTTTATTTGAAAACGAAACTATTATTTTGCCGTTATTATACCCATTTCTTTTTATGATCTACAACATACTAACAAGCAGTCATTATTCTCGACGCTATGCGGCTATGCAGTCAAACTTTAAAGGTTCCATTTTACCGTAAAGTCAAATTTAGATTGTACATAATAATTTTAAAAGTGGTGCATGATTAATTTCATGAAAGACAATAAAAAAGTTATATAACATAAGCAAATTATTTTTTATCATCAGATCTAAAACAGACCTTGTTTTGGTTTATACACCAACAGATAATACTGTAGTAACTTTTCCTCAATAAACTCTTAGATAAAAAAATTAAATTGCTTTTATAAATTATACGAGAACTTGAAAATTATTTCTAATATTTGGTAATTATTAACAAAAAATTATACAGTGATATATTTGCAATTACATATCTGAAAATTAAGTACCACTCACCTTACGTGACAATGTTTACCATCATCACCACCTGTTACTTTTCCTTATGTACAAACATAAAAATATGGTACATACAAAAATCCTGCAAAAATGTATTTTTAGTATAACAGGGCTACTTATAGAAAAGCAACAAATAATTAATTTCTAATAACCTTCGTTTTTGTAGCGCGGCAATCGATTTTCAATAAACTTGGTCGGTTTAAAAGTTTTACGTTCCCAAACAATTCCTACTTCAAAAATGAACTCTGGTTTTACTTTACTCTCTAAAAATGTAGATCTATAAATTAAAAACAATGTTCTGTAACTTTAAATAGTTGCAATATTTTCATCACGTTTGCATTCTTTTGGAACTGAAATCCTCGTCAATAATATTACATTCAAAAACTAAAAAAAAAAAAAAATTGTTTATTTTATTTTAAAGGTTTTAAAAATTCTCCCTTAAAAATTTTTGTTCACTTATTTTATGAGTAAATCTACTGTATCATTATCTTAAAATTACAATTTAATTTCTGAATATAAATATTACTTTTATCTATCGTGATAAAACTTTCCGGTGCTGAACATGTTTGCTAGGTTAACTTTTCCTGTTAAACTTCATAAACAATATTACTCCCAAAGTTTGTTGTATTCCTCCAAAATCGATTTTGATAATGATTCAAAAATCCACAACCCTCTATAATAATGTACATGCACATTGTACTGGATACTGCATTAAAAAAAATAATAATAAGTAAATAAACTGTTATAATTAGGTAAATAAACAGTTAAAAATTTAATTATGCATTAATAATGAATATTTTTTTTTTAGATAAAATAAAATTTCAAAGGTAATGTAGCTGCTACTTACTGTTAACTTATTTAATATAGCTCAGCTGTTGATTATTAAGCAATACACTGTACATAACAATTCATTGCTTAATAGCGGAAATTAAACACTGCCAATGAATGAATAATAATGGGAATTTTCGAACTCATTGTCACCTGAAAACACATTTCAAAGAACAATAACATCTAATTAAATTTTAAATGCATATAGGGAAAAAAATACCTTTAATAATGAAGTTCGCTATAATTTATTGCGTTAATCATGATCTCGGATAAATATTGAATTTCACGCCAATTTCGTTCCATCAAACCTATAAAATAAACAAACAATAAATTATTATATTATCAAAAAGTAATAAAAACAGAGTCTAATCAAAAATAAACAAAACTCGCGAAAGTTTATAAAATGACATCAAATACATACAACAATTTTTGAAATCCGTCTGCAGACAAGTGCACTTCTCTCTCTTGTGGGTTACAAAATGAAATTGGTTGAAGTTGTGGCGAGTTCTCGTCACTCGCGGTCTGTTCCAGCCAGCTACAGGTATTCAATTCACACCGATTTTCACTCTCAATTTCTCTTGACACAATTTTCGAAAAAAAAAAAGCTTTTCGCTCAATAATAATGCACTTATTTACTTTCAAAATTTTTAATTTTTATCACATGAACCAATTCTCTTTCGTCTAATAAGTTAGAAGATTAGAAAATTGAATAGGAAAAAAAAAATGACTAAAACTTTTTTCAGCAATAAATTTAAATGTATCTGTGGATATAAAATGGAGCATAGCATGAACCTAACCTCATTTTTTTTTCGTTTCCCTCTCTCGCTAAAATGCTCTCATTCGATTTTGATCGGCTCTTTAAAAGCGTTAAATTGAATAAATTCACCTTAACTTACGATACATTATAAAAACACAACAACTTTCCCTCTCACTTTCGAAATTTAGCATTTTTTTTTTCTTTTCTTGATCACCCTAAAACTATAAACTACCCCTGACCTAGCGAAATAAAAACAGGGAATTAGACTGACACAAAAAAATCCAAGAAAAAAAAATTAACATCGCCTTTTAGCTATCATAATTAACATCAAACCTTTCCTATTTTTTTAAAAAAAACTTAAAATAATTTTTTTTTTTTTTTCTAAACAAAAATAGAAAATTTTTTGCCTATTTTTTCGCTCGACATTTACCTTTAACTTTTAAAACTTTTACATACATTAGCATAAATATTCGTTTGTTAACCGTATATTCATGTTAGATAACGCCAGTCGACTATACGTAATAAAAGAACTGGATTTCAAACAAGAAAATATAAATTAAGTTTTTAAGAGGAAATAAAACTTCGCTAATGATTTTGTTCAATAACTATTATTAAGAAATTCACTTGCGTATACAGCTGTTGTTTGAACGAAATACGTGTTTAGTAAACGAAAAATTAACACAACGTCATCTAACATTTTGTTTTTTTTTAATATGAAAAAAAAAACCAACCAAACATTTTAAAAACTACATTTTTGAATGCTAAATGAATATCACAATTTAAACAAAGTCATAAATAAATATACTCGTAATATTCTTATTAAGATGATTCATACTCATATTGAACATGAAATATCAATGTTAAAGCCAGATCTCCATTTTTAATTGTAAGGTCGTCAAGTGAAAATAAATAGAAGACGAAGAAGAAAATAAAAAAAATTAAATAAAAGAAAACCGAATGAGATTGCAAAATTTATAGTGTGATTAATCGAGCGCTGGGAGATAATTAAAAATGGTTTCTAGTAATCGTGACGTATTTCATAGTTTCCAAGTTTAATAGATAAAAACTTTAAAAAAAAAAAAAATTAAATAAAAGAATGGGAATAATTGGTTGACGCCCTAAACATTTTATTTTTGCTTCTAATACGGGGGATTTTCCATTTGTTGATGAAAAAGAAAGAAAAAAAAAGGAGCACCCCTACAACCCTCCAGCAAAACATGTTACCCATAGCGCCCCCCCTAAATTACGCTTGTCTCGATCTATGATCAAAACTAGTTGACACCCTCCCACTTTGACTACCTATATAAAAGCCCCGCTGCAAAACGAGAAAAATCATAACTTGCTTCGGACTCAAACTTTTAATACTATACTTTTGAGATTTCTATACTTGATTTGGACAATGAAGTTCGTCATTTGTGCAGCTCTCTTTTGTTTAATCGCCACTTTTAATGTAAGTAAAAAAAATACATTTTTTTCTTGCCTTATATAATAATTTATATTAAACTTGGATAATGAAAAAAATTATAAAAAAAAGGATTTCAAATCTAATTTTTTTAAAAAAATTCTAAAAGCGTATTTTTAAACAACTTATGTGCAATTTAACATGCATTAAAAAAGATATAAAAACAATAAACGTTTAAACAATAATTATTATTAATAAATTGCAAAATCTAAATAAAAATGTCTGAACTACAAATAATTGTTTTTTTTTAATAAATAAAAGTTACTTTAAAAAACAAGTTTTTATTTTACAAAAAAAAAACGTTTTTGCATTCTTTTTTATAGCTTTTAAATTGCTCATTTTTTCAAAAACAAAAATTATAGGCTAATGTTATCCTAATGCACTTTTAATTAAATAATACATTTCATTATTATGATTTATAAAAACTAAACAAAATTAATTATACTAATGTAATAACATTTAAAAAATTATTGTTTTTTCCTCCTTTTTAAAAAAAAAAATTTTAAAATATATATATTTTTTTAAATAATGCTCTCCCTATATATTATAATTAATTTGTTTGATTTTTTAAAATAAAAAATAGTTACATTAAATAATTATCAGTTTCGCATTCAACTAACTAACAACAAACTAACAAAAACCTGTCATAAAATAATTCGAAAAATAATTACCTCTCGATCGTTAATGACGTTAATAGTCGGGAAAAAAAATTGTATTAGATGAATCACGAGATGAAATCGAGATATTTCGATGAGGAAAAAACTTGAAGAAAACTATCTCCCAATTAAAATAAAAAAAAACAATAATTATTATTGTGGGAAGTTTTCTTTGAAATAAACAGTCAACTAGCTCCATCTATCGATCAGCGCTCGACGCAACCCTTTTCGAGCTCGTTTTTCGAATGTTAAATAGTTTTCCTTAACTCTCAATCTTTACGGGTACGGAGAAACAGGTGGAAGGCTTCACGCCAACCATCAACGTCACGAAATGTTTATTAGCTTTAATCGAAATAACATAGAGTACTGTGTACATGTACTTTAGAATTAACAAACCGCTTATTTATTAAACAGTTTTATTAACAAGATCATTTTATAGAATAGATTTTTCATCATTTTGACGATATCAAATGCCAGCTGATGAGAACGCGTAATGTTATTATGATTTCAAAATGACGAAAAATCAATAATAATTATTCCATGATTTGACGTGCTGTAGGTCTAATAACATTCAATATATTAAACGTATTAATTAATTTACGCATTTTGAATTTTAAAAAACACTCATTACAAATTCTAAAGTAAAACAAAATTCTCTGTTATTCTACAATTTAATTAAATTAATTCCATATAACCTAACATTAAAATAAAATTTCAAGTATTAAGTCTTCGTACTTATGTACTGTACTTTAACTTCAAATTTTGACACGAAAAACCAGTTTACATAACATTTGTTTTTTTTAAAAAAAACCCAAACATTTAATTAATTGTATGCTAATAGTTAGAATTCAACAAACGTTTCCCCCAATACAGTACAGTATAATATACCTAGAACTATGTTAACATAATCGATTTCAAACGAAAACTTATACTATTGTTAATTTTATGAATGGTCAGTGTGAGTCAGCTGACGGCGTCTAAGGCAATTATTATAGTTGAGAAGTAACAGGCACAGAGCCGGAAAATGAATTCAACTTTCTCCATTCATTTCAATAAATTTTAAGAAACGATTACGGTATAGGTAAAATTTAAGGTTAGGGTTTTTTTTTTTTCATTCTCAATTACTATGGTTGCGTTTATTTCAGCCTCTTTTTCTAAAGAAGAAGAAACCAAAATAAGCACTTTATTGGTAAACCCCCTCAATTAATGGCAATTTGAAAACACGAAACTTTTCCTTATATTTTCGCCAATTGAGAGTAAGAGAGTAAAAGTGGTACAACGAGCTCTTGAACTCAAATTATTATTTCCGAGAAGTGGGAGAAAAAGAAAAAAAAAAGAGTTGTTCTCGATTTCTCATACTAAAATACGATTTTCAAGCACTCAAAATTTCCATAAATCCAAAATTAGACTATCTAAACGTTCGCTTAGTTAAGAAAAAGATTCTCGGCCAAACGAATAAAAAACACTTCATTTTAAGTTGCTTTTTTTTTTTTTTTTTTTTAAAAAACATTTACCGTTTTCCACCCCTAATAAATTACGTTAAAATAATAAATAGCGTTGAGGGTGAGAGAGAATTTTTCGATTACGCCCGACCTCGTTTCATCTTAACGAAAACCCTCGATCAGCTGATTACTTGATCCCCCTCCTCAAACATCTGTTACACTAACCTTCAAGTGTCTGACAAGAAGAAGAAGAAAAAAAAAATGTTCCGAGCAAATAATTGAATTGTAAACAGAGACGTTTAAGATGGCAATCGAATAACTTAATTGTACTTTTTGCTTCTTCATCCACCAAAACGACTTTTTCTTTCATGTTGTTTTTAAATACACTTGTATACAATAATGTATATAGAAAGTAAAATTAATTTTTTTTATTTCAGATTGTGACCGGTGACCGAGACGATCCACCTTGCGATGTGGACAAAGATTGCAAATGGGACGAGTGCTGCGTCTTAGATTTCGCCGGAGATCGCAAAATGTAAGGCATCAAATCTCGTTCAACTACGAATAATCCAGTGTCTAACTGATTGAATTGTTAATTATTATTATAGTTGCCGTGATATTGGTGATGATTTAGGAGACCCTTGCGGAGGTCCATACTTTTGCGGCGATTGCGGGCGCAGCTTGGTGTGCACACCCGTGCTCGACGCTTTTCCAGAACCCAACGGATGCTCACACCCGGCCAACGGAACTTGCGAATGGAGGAAAAAGGGTGGCAGACGCGGTTAAATTCAACCTCAACTTATTACCTCTATTTTATTTTAATATTATATTCATTTATCACGTTCTTTTTTTATACCGAAAACCAATGTCGATCTCTGATGTAGTGTGATATTACACCAATAAATTAAGTGATTTCAGTTAAAAATTATTATCGTCTTACGATTGATTTTGTTCTATAAATAATATAAAACGACAGTAAATCGTTAGCAAAATTAAACAAAAATAAAGTTATTAAAGTACGGTACCTTTTTAATTTTTTTATTTATCTTTTTAAGGGGTTTTTTTTTTTTAATTATTATTTCAGCCCACGTTAATCAAATAAATTTATTCATTCGTTAATAAATCACCTTAACCAACTACGGTAATAAAAAAAACTTGTAAATGTATGCATTTCAAACTCATTGATTTCGAGAGAGAAAATGAATTTTAAAGTGAGATCATTTTTCAGTATCGTTTACTAATCCATAAATTACTCATTCCGGTACTTGATAGAAATCTTAACGTAGACAACTTTTAAAATAATCTATGATATGCAGAAATGCTAATTGTTTACCTTGATCAATCGAAAACGCTGTAGTAAAATTATTTTAAAAACTTCATTTTTATTTACATTGTTTTTTATTATTATTATACCGGTACTACAAATGTTCAACGTTTCTAGATTCTCGGTCATGAAAACGTAAAAAAAAACAATCAAGTTTCACAAATAACAAGACTGCATTTTCAATTAATAAAGACCTTCTTTCTAAGGCTTTGTGTAAATAATTCCTTATAAAAAAGTGATTGTTTTTCAAAATTAAGTCAGAAACATCACGAGAGAACCTCAGGTTTGAGACTCCATAAAAGATTTATTTGACTCTTATTGTAACATCCTGACCGATCTAACTCAGGAATGCATAAAGTCTCGAGAGGTCGAATGTCACCCCTGAATGCGTTCGTGCATCCAGACGTATTTCGAGTGGGACTCACCAATCCAATTACGGGCCGTATTTATAGTCGTTACTTGAGTGTGAGTTTCACTCAAGTAGGTGAAAAACTCACTTACTCATTTTATACAA
>JAQGAZ010002820.1:0-15024 GCA_034692225.1 Polydesmus complanatus
CACGAGATATACTTGCGCTCACTGGAAATGTAGAAATAAAAACTGCTAACAATAAATTAAACAAACTTAGAACTTTTCAAAATTATTCTGCAGTCTCGTTGTTGTTGATCGTCGACGCCAATTTTGTTATGAATTCGAAGTTAGCGGCTAGTTGAATGGGATTATGAAAATGCGCAGTTGCCAGGCAAAACTAATGTCGCAGGTGTCACCGCGCTGTTTACATCTTGAACATTATCGACTACAGTTTTCAGGCTACCTCAGCGCCTCTATCGGGAAATCCTTTTAACTAACTAGGCGACGTCATCGGTCTTGTCGTCATTTCGAACTTTTCGATAAACAGTTGAAAATTCGGAAAATTCTTGAATTTCCCTGTTTTTTTTTTTTTTCTTAAAAAAATTTAATCTCTTAAATAATTTATTAATATCCCTTAAAAACTATTACGGTACATATCTATAAATTTTATTAATTTTTTCTAAAAAAAAAAAAAAGAGCTCGTTAATTTTCCTAAAAACATGAATTTTTTTTTTGGCTAAGATGACGCAAAAAATTATCCAAATCAAATTATTTTTATTAGGCGGAATACTACTAATTTATTGTGTCAATTCAAAAAATAATTCAATTAAATTTATTGCCTGTAAATGATTCAATGAAAATGTGATATTCTTCAACTCAAAATAATAACATACTGTTGTTCAAATTTTATTGAATTTCGATATTATTAAACACATGCGCCCGTATTTTAAAATCAATATCTAGTATTCAAAATTTTCAGTACAAAATTAGAATACAAATACCTCTCACAAAATCATAAACTTTTTATGGGGATTCACATGGATTGCAATGTTGTTCACAGTACTCTACAGTACATCACTGTACTTAAATGGTTTTTCATAGTGATTATATACACATACTGTACTGTATATCTAACGAAAATTAAAATATCTATAGTACCGTAAATAGCCCTCTTTAATTCTTGTAAAATCCCATTCCATAAAAAATTTTTAGAAAAGTAATTCTACTTGTTGACTACATCCCATTGGGTACCAACTCGATCAGAGAAAAAAGGCAAATACTAAAATAAATAGCTTTTAGATTTCGTTTTTTACGTAAGCTTATACAGTAGGCCTATATATCAATTTACCTTGAATATTGCTTTTGCCCTGACTTACTGTGTAGCAAAATTATACCGGTACTGTATATTAACAGATGATGATTTTTTTTTCTGGAGAAAAATGTTAAAATGAAATTCCCAGATCAAACGAGGTATTCGATTCACAGTTAACATCGCTTAACCTTGAGTCATTAAACCTTGGCTGCATTTTTGCTTCCGTATTTGCTCAACTTTCTGATATCAGTAAAATTAAGATGACACTACCGGTAGCACTGGCTCCTGCCACTATGTATGCCACTACAGTATGTTGATTGAAGTCATTAATTTATTTTTAGTTACATGAAGGAGGCTGCTGAATAAGCAATTTAATTGTTTTGATCCTAATGATTTGGATTTAAATTTTACATTTATTTATTTAAGTTTTGAGCTGATATCCCCATGTGATGAGCGTTTGTATTATTGTTTTCAGTGGACATGATATTTTTTTATGTTGAATTCGGTTTATAAATTGATCAGTAAATTAATCGAAAGTATGGAAAAGTAATAGAAACGGTAAATCACAGACACAATACTTTTTTCAATGATACTTTGAGAACATTAATTTTGTTAAACCAAATAATAATTACTTATTCGTACGAGGCATATGCGTAAAGTAAGGGCCTTTTGGTCATCAGTTTACTAAATAGCTACTTAACATTTACACATAATTGAATCTCTTTTTAAACATTTTTGGTACCTAAACGGCAGTCCAAATGACTCCCACTGCAGAACAATCTGTCGCCGATCATTTTATTTATTTGTTTTTTCATCAATTTTTTTAGTTCATTTAATTTTTCCATCAATTCTATTTTATCAACTTTTTTAATTTCTTCAAAATAATTTGTTCAGTTTTTCTTAAATTTTTTTTCTTTTTTAATTTTTTTTTTTGTTAAGTTTTTTTTTTTCAATTATTTTTTTTTTGTTTGATTTTTTTTAAAAGCATTTTTTTATCAATTTTTTAGAGCTTATTTCCATAGATTTTTTTTGTCACTTTATTAATTAAAATTGGGGGGAAAAAATGACCGGCCGCGGATTGTTATGCAAGAGGTGTCATCAATTTATAAACCGAATTCAACATAAGAAAATATCATGTCCACTGAAAACAATAATACAAACGCTCATCACATGGGATCAGCTCGAAACTTAAATAAATAAATGTAAAATTTAAATTCAAATCATTAAGGTCTAAACAATTAAATTGCTTATTTAGCAGCCTCCTTCATGTAGCTAAAAGCAAATTAATGACTTCAATCAACATACTGTATTAATTGTAAAAATAAAACTACCCCGAGTGCGAAGAATAAAGTTTAAAGTCACTTTATTTTTTAATAAGCCCGCGTCGCTCCATCTTCCCAATGACGTCAAACACACGGATATCCGGGATAGTTTACGTGCGCTTACCTACGCCAGGGTGTTTCGTCGTCTGCACATTTTAATCAAACCCAAAATGTCAAATCCAGCCAACTTATCTTACTCGCAGATTGAATTACCGGTAATACAAATGTTTTATTTCACTGAACAGGAAGAGGAGGTAAAACGATTTTAAAAGATACTGTACTGTAAATACAGTAATTACAAGTAGATACACAACATTATCTTAACTGACTCACCCCTTCATAATACAGCAATAACATTTTTAATGCGGAAGACACCACCCAGTTTAAGATAAATACATACCATTGAAAGTACAGTGTAAATACAGTACCGTAAAAAGAATTGACAGATAGCAGGCAAATGATCATTCTTTCAGATCATCCCTCCAATAAACACCCCTATTAGGTTCCTACTTCCTATTCGTTTCGCATTACTCCCAGGACCGTATATCAGACTATCACTACGAACTATCTCCAACGACAACAATCATCCTATCTGTTTTTTTTTTGTTTTGTTTTTATGTTTGTTTGTTTTATATGGCAAACAAACTCTTTAGACACCACTTGTCCTCTGTCAAATAAATGTCTTCCGAAATATTGTAAAATACGGTAGTTGTTTAAACAAATAACTGGGAGCAATAACTTTTACTTACGGATTTTTATCTTTTATCATAACAAGAGGCGCACCCAGATTTTTTTTTTGATAGGGGAAGGATTGAAAACTTTGAAACGAAGTGTAGCCTATAATGTTTGTTTTTTTTCCTCATCCTTTTCCCAGAATTTGCCGGTAGAGCAAAAAGGAAAAAATTTAATTTTTAATTTTTGTTCTTTTTTAACTATAGATATTTAACAAAAAAAAAAATTTACTATCATACCAAAAACATTTATTGAGTTTTTTTGTGAAAAATAAATACAACTTAAAGAGTAAATATTTGGACGTACGCCAATAATTTGAAAAATAAATAAGTTTAGACCTGAACGTTTTGGGTTCCTTTTTTTTAGCTTGCGAGCAGATTAGAATTATTAGAGGCCAGCATATCCATTCAGCACTATGCGTAATTTTTATACATGTACAGTATAATTAATATCAATAGTCCTTTGACATTTTTAATAAAAACTAACAAAAATGTATTATATTGATATGATAATTACACACTTTTACTGCAACGTACATTGTACTGTATAAAATATAAGAAAGTAATATTTAATGAACCAATTTCTAGCTCATTCTAATTGTTTTCGTTAAAGTATAATCAGAATTGGCATCATAGTTAATTGACACGCTCTTCAAAAGTTCATATAGTTCGTGAATTAGTTCCGCGTAATGCAGACTACTGATGTTCTTGCTCAACACTTGTAAAAGGAAAAAATCGCCGTAACCGGAGCGACTGATCACGATCTTCAATTCTTCACGTTTGATATAACGGTTGTGACAGAAGATGATTCTTAACCTCATCTTTTTGGAGATAATGAGAGGAATGCGGTAGAGTAGAACAGTCCCGCTTAAAGTAGCCAAAACGATGAACCAAAACCACAAGAAGATGAATATTTTCTCGTTTATAGCGTTGATCGGAAGAATGCACATGGCGTCGTAAATTTGAATATCTCCAGTAACACCAAATAGCTGGAATCCACACTTGGTTACACGTGGAAATATCTCGATGAACGGATCGGTGCGATTCGAGTCATCCCTTCAAAAATCATAAATTAATTTTTGCCTTTTTTTTTTAAAGTAATAAATAAGTAGATTAAGAAAGAATATCCTTTTAACCAATTTTTTTTATACCCCCAACGTGCTTTTTATAAAAAAAAAAATAATGGAAACTTGTCAACTTAATCAAAATGCATTAAGATATCGATCTCATTTTATCATAAAAAAGGAGCATCCCATCAATAAACAAAATCATGACCAAAACAAAACCAGACAAATTCGAAATCAGACTTAACATGTAAGGCTAGCCAAATTAATTTAGACAAAGTTTTTTAAAAAAAAAAAAAATTACTAGGGAGTGGGGAGTGGGAAAAAAAGAGAAAAGAAGGAATTTGTTCTCAAATCTACTTTAGCCTGGGTAGTACTAGTTTATCCTGATTTCGGGTTAAACCAAAAACACCTATAAAAAAACTAAAATTATTTAAAAACTATTTACATCTTTGCAAATTGGATGACTTCCGTTCCATAAGTAGTGAATTCCCCACCGAGAAAAGCGTCCGTCAAAAACATTTGCAAAATCACATTGACAAAATTCAAGATTTCGCACATGTAAAACCCTCCGGCGTACATCTTGTGATGTCCGTTGCATTTGTCTAAGAACTCAGCCAGGAGCCGGACTTTCGAGCATTTGTGGTTATTATCTTCCAAAATTGGACTATTTAGCCCTAAGATTAGTTTTTCAACCTTCCCTCCTTCCAGTGACTTCCACAGAAAACGGGTGACGTAGAAGGCGATGGTTTGGTAGAACAGGAAGAAGCAAACCCATTGGTAATAAGCGTGGTAGACCTTCTCATCGCCGGGTAAAGCTTTATCGACGCCCGGAGAGACAACATTAGTGGTCTTTTTAGGCAGAGTGAAGGTAGAATGGATCCAGCAGAAGTTGTTGATAACGTCGACGGGAATTTCGGCTCGAGATGTAAAACAGTTGATGTGGAACTTGTGGAATTGATAGACGGTCACGATGATGCTAAAAGCTAGCAGTAGCAGAGACGTAAATTGATAATGCAATTTAAAAACAGCGTTATCGGTCGTTATTTCTCCTATTTTTACCAAACCGCGAAGAGAGTTCAAATATTTAAGCATTTTCGTAAAAAGTAGACAAGCGCAATTTTAAAAAATAAAAATAAAAAAACGATTTCGAGATATTCGCCTTTATACCCTAAAATATTATAATTCGCTTAAACAAATAACGCAATCTGCAACGAATGGGAATTCAATTTGCTTTTAAATCTTGTCTTTATAAAATAATCGAATAGATACTGTAATTAGCCAGTGAAAAGAAGAGCATCGGCAATGCCTCCTGTTGACTTTGATTATTTCGTATGTAATCGATTTGAACCCGGAAAAAACGGTTTTCGACTTTGACAAATATTTTGCTTAATGTAAAAAACAACACCTCACATTTAATATTTACTAGCTTATCGGTGAATACCTGCAATGCATTTATCGAAAATGATACTTAATTTCTGGCATTCATATTGGCTATTACCAAAATAATATTTCACCAATTAAAAGATTACACCCACACCTCACATTGCAACATTTCGCTACTGCCACCTCCACTCACTTTGCGTATCTATATTTTTAACTTTCTACCTCAACATTTTGCAAAAATTCAACAAAAATAACATTTTTCTATCAGTAATCAATATCAACGAATCGATAATAAAATGTAAACGTTATCGTAAAATAAACGCAGTTTTAAAACTGGAAAATTCGCAGAACTTGATTAAATACAAATATTTACGAGTTATGGATAACAACAGACGCAGATTTGATGAACGGTAAACCTGAAACTAGCCAGGAATTTCGGAGCTCACAATGGCCAAAAGGAAACCAAAAACCCACTCGGACCATTGGAAATGAATTTAGCAACAAGACTTTTTCATCATCGCTCACCGATTGAACGCCATCATGGATTGCATTAAGTAAGACAGGTAGGCTACAATAACAATGTTTGAACTCAAGTTATTGCTGTTCATCACGTGTAATTAAATTGTTTTGTAAGCTAATAATGACAAGTTAAACCAGAGAAACTACGAAATTAATCAAGTCATCTTTAGATGAAAACACGAATATAAAATACTGTGCATGTAAATTACTAAGTTAACCCAACTACATTTACAGTAGTTTTATCGCTATTACTACTTTTATCTCGTCAACTATTTTGTGTTTATCCTTTGCTCGGTTACGTAACCAACGCTTAGTTTTTGAAGATGAACTCTAATAGAAAGATTTTGTATGTGGCGCTCAATATATGGACGCCAATAAATAAAATAAAAAAAAAATAAATAAATAAATAAAGTTATAAGAGCGTTTTTTAAAATAATTATTATTAAAATAAAATAATTATTTCACAATGTAGGTCTATTCGTTAAAAGAAACGCTTAAACACGTATGAGCGACTTGTAAAGCGGAGTTTTCGCACCACTTCTCAACCCACTAATCTATTATCGATACAATTACTAGAAGCAAAACCAGTATGCAGTTTAGAATTATTATTAAAGCCAAGGCATTTGAATTTTGGACAATCGCCGCGAAAGAGTCACCATGGTTCAACGAAATATCGGAAAAACCGAACAAAGTTTGATTTGAGTACAAAAAATGTTAATTTAATTGCGCGCATTGTTTGTTGAATTTAGCGAGAGTTAATCAATATGGTTTGTTGTTTGCAGTAATCTAAGAAACTATAATAATAATTATTATTCTTCCCAATCCTTGAGAAAGGGTAACTAGATTTCAGATTCTCAAGCCACAAAAAATTAAGAGAAATTATAATTTTCTCCTAAAAATAAAAATTACTACAAAACACTGCTACGGTAACCTTTGGTGAACACCATCATGTTCATTATTCCGCCTAGAGAAAGATAACTTTGCATTTAATTTAAAACCAGCAGTAAAATTGATTAGAACTAGTCATTTAGTTACCCGTACTATTTGATAATATTCAACTAAAAATGAAATTAAGTTCATAAAAAAAAGTTCACATTTATCATTTCAGTACAAAGTAAATTAACTCAAAATTAAAAAAATTTATTTTTAAAATAAACACTATGGTATCAATGAAAACATTTAACACTATCAATCGTTTGTATCGATCTGTATTTACATTTTATGCTCGATTCCGATAACATTTATTTTTTAGCTACACACTAGCTGCACACATTTAAATATTTAATTTTTCAAGGCGTACACAACGATTCAGGAAAAATCACAAAAAAGAAATAAACACCATTAGTTACGGCACTTCAATAATTGGTTAGATATGCAAAGACTCCGGGCGGATTTGAGGCGCTCGCGCGCAAATTTTCATGAGGTACACCTCAAAACCCAAAATCTGGTTGGTTGCATCGTATACAAAACTTTTTATTTAACCGATCTCAAGTCACTGATTGTTTTAATTAAAGACTCATTAAAATTAGCCTCGTAGTCAACTGACACGCTCTTCAACAGTTCGTAAAGTTCGTGAATTAGTTCCGAGTAATGCAGACTACTGATGTTCTTGCTCAAAATTTGCAAAACGAAAAAATCGCCGTAGCCGGAGCGACTGATCACGAGCCTCAATTCTTCCCGTTTGATGTAACGGTTGTGACTGAAGATAATTCTTAACCTCATCTTTTTGGAGATAATGAGAGGTATGCGGTAGAGTAGAACAATCCCGCTTAAAGTAGCCAAAATGATGAACCAAAACCATAAGAAGATAAATATTTTTTCGTTTATTACATTGACGGGAAGGATGCACATGGCGTCGTAAATCTGAATGTCTCCTGTAGGACCATATTGCTGGAATCCACACTTGGTTACACGGGGGAATATTTCGACGAACGGATCGGTGCGATTCGTGTGGTCCCTTCAAATACCAAGTCACAAATTAATTTTTACTTTTACACAAATCAATTAATCCACTAATGCAAATTAATACAGGTTTCTCATTACTCATCTTCATAAAATTTGTATTTATCATAACTTTAATGTTATTATTTCGGAAATGCACGTATTACTGTAATTATTAGTTTTGTCTTATCTTTTATTGCGATATATGATAATATAGTACTGTACTATTAACTTTATTAGTACTTAACCATATCATTCTAATCATTCTATTATGTATTTAATCTCAATTTAATAGGTGGCAAAATATAAATAAAACGGCTATTAAAAAACTCCCATCACCAAATAAAGGTCCAATACAGTAATACCCCGCATTAAAAGCACTTCGCTTAATGGCGTTTCGCTATAATGGCGCTCTTTACTATCCATTCACGTCACTTATTCCTATTGTTTACGATGATGTGCAAAAGGAAACGTGCGTCGCCTGTCACCAAAATGCACTGCAGCCTTTGACCATTCACTTAATGGCAGGGGCCCGGTACATATTGCGCCATTATTGCGGGGTATTTTTGTAATTTCAAAAACAAAAAGATAAATTAAAATCAAGTAAAACTTAATTACATTTTTGCAAATTGAATGACTTCCGTTCCATAAGTGGTAAATTCCCCACCGAGAAACAGATCCGTCAAAAATATCTGCAAAACAACATTAACAAAATTCAAGATTTCGAAAAAGTGAAACCCTCCGGCGTACATCTTGTGATGTCCGTTGGTTTTGTCCAAAAACTCTGCCAGCAGTCGAATTTTCGAGCATCTAGCATTATCATTTTCCAAAATTGGATTATTTAGCCCTAAAACAAGTTTTATGATTTTCCCTCCTTCCAGAGACTTCCACAGAAATCGGGTAAGATAGAAGATGATGGCTTGAAAAAACAAGAAAAAGCAAACCCATTGGTAATAAGCGTGGTAGACCTTCTCATCGCCGGGTACAGTCTTATCGATGCCCGGAGAGACAACATTAGTGATCTTTTTAGGTAGAGTGAAGGTTGAATGGATCCAGCAGTAATTGTTTAGAACGTCGACGGGGATTTCGGCTCGAGAAGTAAAACAACTGATGGTGGAACCGAAAAACTGGTTAGTGGATACAATGACGCTGAAAGCCACCATCAAGAGACACGTAAATTGATAGTGCAATTTAAAAATAACGTTGTCGGTCACTATTTCACCTATTTTTACCAAACCACGAAGAGAGCTCAAAACGGCAAACATTCTAATAAGTTAAGTCAAAAAATAAAAACGATAAAAAATAAAAACGATTTCGAGACTTTGGTTTTATACCCTGCACTTCGACACCTCTTTAAAAGCAAATAACATAATCTTTTGTTTTAGAGTAGGACGTTACAGATAATACTTGTATTAATTTTGACTGTTATATAGCGTACTTTCCATCCGTTAAAAGGGAAGGGGGGTATTGCGCTACAATATTCACCTCTTAACGGGTAGAAAGAAGATAATACCGGTAGTTCTGAATTGAGTTACGTATCAGGAACCCGAACTTTGTCAAACATTTTGCAAAAATTATAAAACCAATAACAAATATTTGCTCGTTTATCACTGAGCAATAAACTTTGCAGAGTAGAGTGCAATGCCATTGGCTCACCCCCAGCTTTCTTCCCGCCCCTAGATTAAAAATTCTTATGGAATACATTATGTACTGTACAATATTTGCTTGAAGCCTAGGTTTGAATCTAGTAGTAGGAAATTCCACGTTAAAATCGGATTGTTGATGTTACTTTTACGTGACGTTTGGAAAATCGAATCAGGGGAAAAAGTAGCAACAGGAACAATTGACGAATCGAAATAAATAGAATGAAAATGCAAAAAATAAATTTCAAGAAATTCTGAAAAACTAGATATTTTTTAAATAACATATTAATAAAATTGAAAGATCAAATTAATGTATTTTGGACACCAGTATAATGAACACCAGGGCCATGTTTCATAAACGTTGAATATGCGACAAATGCCGACAATTGTAAAATTGTAAGCAAAATTCTGTTTCATAAAAACTTTTAACATGGAAAAACAATGTGTTAGATTTTCCAATATTTTTGTCAACCGGCATTTGTCAATTTGTCATAATTGTCGCGCCTGAAAGTTTTATGAAACAAGGTACTTAATGTTCATCGTCTTTGCCGTTTTGTTAGCAATTTATGCACCAAAATAAAGCATTCTTTTTGGCAACTGCAATTGGCTTGCTGCATAATATAACCTTTACAAAGAAAAAAATCTCAATTTTTGAAAAATAGCACTTTCAGCTTTTTTTTATTATTATTCTTTTATATGTTGTCAAAAAGTGGTGCATTTATTATTATAGATAATTATAATAATTCACGCCTCGAAGTCAGAGCATAATATTTACTTTTTTTAAAATTTAGCAACACTTCCAATGGCGTGCAATATTTGGCCCACGATTGGCTGGTAAAAAAATTATAATCTCGAATGATGTATACTGTAGTGAACATAACCTTTTAAACTTTTTCACCTCAATACGTTTGTTTTAACGGTTTACGATTAGCCAGCCTTTATTTCATTTTTGCAATAATAAAATTATGTCTAAAACCCGCTCTAATAAAAATTATCTTTTAAAACCGAAATCTTTATAAACTAATATTTTAATTCAACAAGTAAAATAATTTCAAAATTAATCGACAAATTGGCATCATTCTTGGATAAAACCGTGTCAGATCACAAACATAAAAAGCGTTTCCAGATTAAATAGCTATTCGCCACAACCTACTCCTCATCCTTGTCCTTTAAAAAAAACCCAAACAATGATCCTATACCAGACCCGCGGTGGTCTACCCACATGCAGGACATTCGATTGCAGAACGATTAAAAATGGAGTTCCAGAGGAAAGAGTGCGTGTTATCTATTCTGGTTACCTATAAAGAACTGAAACTGTTTTTAGAAAACAGCATTGCTTTTTTAAATTATACGTTTCCAAAAGCATTTTTTTTATATACCGTACATTTTTTAAGTAAATCTGGGCGACAGGAAATTAGACTCGATGCAGCATAGAACCCCAAAGCCCGGGATCTCCCTAGAGCCAATTCTCGTTTAAGAATAAACAATAAAATAAGCAAGTAAAAATGTTTTAATTTTCAACAAAATTGACGAATTTATTCTTATCGTGCAAAAATAAGCAAATAGACAACAGCATTAAAGCTTTTTAAACTTTTGCCTCGATGTTTGACCATTCAAGTGAATGGATCGGAACTGCAACAATAACTAACAATAATAGTCCGTAGGCTAGACAAAGTACCGTAATTCATAGATAAAAAAAAAAAAACACTTTTAGCTCAATATTATTCTCAACAATGTTGTTGATAACATGTACAGATGCTGTATTCCACGCTTATAATAATAAAGCAAATAAAACTGTAGTTAGTAGGCCTACTATAGTTCAAAAGTAATAGGTCAATAATTAAGTCAACCCTACCGATTTCGTCAATAACGTGCTTGAAATTACATTTACAGTACCTGTATACACTTTTATTTATTGCGTTATTGCTGTTTATTTGGAATTATTTTTATTATGATAAAACAATAGTTTATTGACATGTGCAAACCGAACGCTAAACTCAAATCATTGCAGTAATGTAGATGTAATGCTTGACCTATGATCACAATTTTGCCAATTGTCCCGAGTCAACTTCAACGAATTACTTTGTATAATAATGGAAGTTTCACTTGTGATTAATTATTTAGTAATTAACACCCTGGGATGTGTTATGCTTAAGGTAACTTGAGATGATAAATAAATTGTAATCAATTCATCTACAATAATTGTTCGAAACAATTTGAAAGGGGTTTTCACCGTCCGTTAAATTCTCGAGTGCAGCGGCGCTATTTTATTAATGAATTGAATCCCATTTCACCTCATGCATAGAGTAGTTACCTATTACCTTTATTTGACCTGTAATTGCTTTTCACCGTGTGCTCATCGTGTTTGTTCAACCAACACCTACACGGGCTCGGTTCACAAGATAACAAGCGGAGAGCGAATGAATTTCTAATGCCAATTATCTCGATTAATATCCGAGTAAAGAGTTCATTTGACCGAAAATTACAACGTGGAATTGATGAGGTTAAATAACTTTGGATAGAAAATGCGAGGGTGTCCCCCTACAATTACAATTGCCAATGGTCACACCCAGAGACAGTGGATTACTCAACTCACTCCTACACAATACACGCGATTTCGGGATTAAAGAGGTTAGTTACGTGTATCTAACAAATTTATGACCCGGTTTGGACTTTAAAAAAAATTATTTTGTTAATCTTATTTAATAAAAAAACAAAACTTTTCATTAAATTTAAATAAAAAAAGTAACTCTTCTTAAATTTAATAAGAAATGAACATTGCTACATCCTTAAATTTTCTAACATATTCTTAACCATTGTTATGTACAATGTACTCGTAGTTCAATGAAAGAGAACTAATATATTTGCTAACGATTTCTCTACTAAACAAAAACCACACTGCAAATTGTAAAACATTCATTAAAGTTATTCGGCATATTTAATAGAGAACCAAATTTTGCAATTGTCCCTCTTTTAGCGCAATCAAAACGTCACTTTAGGTATTAATAGGTATCACCTTTCTGCTGTAAACTAAATCGCAAATCATTTTTTTTTTTAAACGACTTCCTGTAGTTGCAAAAAAAAAAACCCCCAGAAAATTCAACAAATAATTAATCAATCATTAATATACTGTAAACGTAAAATTTAAATTTGTTGTTGGAGGACGACTAGTAAATAATAAAATGATTCACCTATCATTAATAGTTTTTGCAGTAAAAAGCTATTTTCAAAACTTTCAAGGATAAAAGTACCAAAACAAAATTTAAAAAAAAAAATGTGAGCAAAAAATATTACTTTATTATGCAACATTAAATTGTACAAAAATATACGTTCGTTAGTATTTGTATGTATAGTTTGGTATCACACAAAATAAACGCACGAAACAGACAAATAAAGTGAAAGATTCACTTTGAATTCCAAACAATCATTTTTATATACAACGAGTCAATCGCCATTCGCATCGACTTAATTTAAATTTTAAATTAAATTATGTGGAACGAACGCGTCGTTTAGATAACAAAAGTGGTTTTCGGCGACGGTCAATTGATGAGCTCAACTCCCAAACAAAACGATAACAAAACATCGTAAACAAAACAAAAAAAACAAAAAGAACCGTATAAATATAAATATCTCTTAATATCTAGTGGAACGGAGACACAGACCCTAAAAGATCCCACGAAATAAAATAAGACACGTCGTGACCTGCGTCAAATACAGATCACTTCAAATATTTGGCATTTTTATATTATTAAAAAAAAAATAGGATTTCGTAAATTTCTTCATCCTCGAATTTGCGTTTTGAGAATATTTACACCTGTATGTTGCGCCATAGGAATGGGCATTCGGTTGTTCATGGGTTTGCTCGGTTTTTGATAGTTGTTGTTGTTGCTATTATTGTCCATTTCGCATTGACACCCAGTAGCGCATCCTGTGACGGAATCGATTATATGTACGCATTTCTTTTTAGGATCGCATCGTACTTCCGGACAACTATATACATCATCCGGGCATATGCAATGATAACAGCCATCAGCCCCTCGTTCTCGAAAGCAGTCAGGTCGTTTGCACGGACTGTTTGGACCCTCCTGGCAATGCATGGGCGTTTGCGGAGTTGGCGGACATAGACATCTCTGGCAGCCATTGACGTCAGTTTGGATGCTGCAACCGATGGAGCACATGGGGCTCGGTCCGCACACGTTCTTCGGTTTCGCTCTGCATTTGCATGTGGTGCAACCATCTCTACCCACGCGGGCCACGCACCCGAAATATGGTAAGTTTGGGCATTTGATGGGTGGACAGGTCGTTTTGGGGTTACAACGACCGCAGAACAAACAACCGTTATGATCGACGTAACGTTCGCAATTCCAAGGACAGTAAATAGTTGGACAAGCTAAACAAAATTCAAACCTAACGTTTAGAACTCGGAACTTTTTTTTTTTTTTCAAAAAACATTCTACAACAAACCTGTTCTTTGTTGAATGACTGTCACGTCGTTTTCTATAAAATTAAATAAAATAAAGGTTTTAATCAAAATTTTCTTTCCACAATCCATTTAACCTATTTACATCTGCTTATAGCTTTTAAGAATTAAATTGCTATCCTTTAACTACAATAAACACTTAAGTTGAGTAGATAACAGCTCTTCAATTAGCTTGTTTTACAAATTACACGCACATAAAAAGAGATATACTTTTTTTTATATATATCTTGGAATTTTTTATATTTTACACAAGTTTTGCTTACGTTAAAAGTATTTTTGATAAGGATTTAAATATTAGCTCAGACAGTATTTTCCTTAGAAATGGTTAAGTGCTAATTCTGTATACTGAGTGCTGTATTTAAATGCTTTTGTTTACACCATTTTGCTTATTTGGACTTTTTCATTTAAATTAAAATTCAAAGTGCTAATTTTGTATACTTCAGCTTTTCGCTTCAAAAATAAAACTTGCTAAGTGCATCTTTTATTGAATTGTTTCTTTATCCCGATCTAAATAAAAATAATGTAACTAAGTGTGAACTTTGGTATAATTTCGGTGAATGAACTTAAATGCCATAGTCACGTTATTCGCGTACGGAATTAAAAAAAAAAAAGTGAAAAGTTAGTTGAAGAAGAAGCAATAGTACCGCTCGAAAGTCGAAAATGACAAGAAAAGCGGATTATCACAAGTCAACGTCAATAGAACTTAATTCAAGTTCCATTAGGAAAAATACGAATAAGTTGTTGATGAGGTGTTAACAAAGATCTTATACACTAAGATACGCGACTCGACGGAATGACTTGCGAGCGCCCCCTTGCTTGAGCGGGGTTCACCT
>JAQGAZ010002821.1:0-15015 GCA_034692225.1 Polydesmus complanatus
ATTCGCCAAAAACATAATTTGGTTATATTGCAAGTTTTCAAGAGGGGTCCCACTTTTTTTGCGCCACCCGATATATGTTCTTTCTCTTTATAAATTCAATCGCAATAAAAATTAATTCAAATTAAAATGTTTGGAATTTATAGGAAGACATTGATAATGTGTACGATCGAGAACACAACGTTAATCTCAAACCCTACATTCGTGTTTGCAACGCCTCGTTAAAACTACATTTGATGAACAATACGAAATGTATGACGTATAATAATTATTTTACAAACTTATAAACTTAAAATATTCGTTATTATAATATTTTAGTCCTTTCGAAAGCGGATGAGTTGGATCAAAGGTTGGGCGATCATTTACGAGGCAATGCAATAATGAGTGAGAACATGAAAGAGATGCTGGAAAAGCTCAAGAATCTCAAGAAAGAATTGAAAAGTTCAATCGAAGAGCATTCCGCTCTACTCGCCAAAAATCCTCAAACATCTCACGTAAAAAAAAAATTGTTTCGCGTTCTTTAAAAACTTATAAACCTAACTCTTTTTTTTTTTCTTTCTTATTATTAGTATTTTGAAAATTATCAAATGCCGCAAACACCTCCGTATAACTTTCGCCCGGAAAATGTAAATGAAAGTCAAAATTGTTCGTTGTTTGATTTTCAAACCCCGCAAGCAACTATTTCCATTTTGAAAGTAAGTACAGCGCAAACATCGTTGGCAATAATAATTATTAAAAAAATAATAAATCTTCTTTCAAATTTAGAAAAAAGTATTTGAAGTTAATAATTATTCTCTGGCCTTAACACCTCCTGCGGCTGCTAATCGTAATCGTACGGTGGAAACACCACCAGCTTGTTGTAAGCATTAAATTGCAAATGAGACTTAAAACGTGATTCCAGGTTTTATTAATTGATTTCTATCGTATAGATACTCCGTGGCAGCGATTAGTTACAGATTTATCTACTCCTAAAGGTATATAAAAACATTTTGTTTAAAAATACTTTTTTTTTTTTACTTTTCAATATTATTTATAAATTTAGGGCCCAGTTGTAATAATTCAGATTCGAAAAGTTCAGCCACCAAATGTTTCAGTCTTCCTCGAGGATTTTCGGCTATATTTGAAAATAACGAATTGGAAGAAGAATTTCCTATTAACGACAATCTCGATCCTGTTGACAACGTGGATAATTTCCTAGACAAAACTTTAGAAGAGTTTTGTAGTCAGCGCCACTCTCCATCTCAACGCTTGAGTTTCTTCGAAACAAAATCTAGTATTTTCTTAGATAGTTTGGCGGAAGAGAATGAAGAGTCTTTAGGGATATTACGAGACTATAGTTCTTTCGGTTCTATGATCGATGACAACGCGTAACATTGCGTACTGTGTTTGTTATTATTATAGAGACATGTAAATTGTTTGGCTATTTTGTGTTGTTAAGTTAAAAAAAAAATGATTAGTATTTATATAATAAAAATTTTTGGCAAATTTAAAAATTTTGTTTACCATTTTTTTTTTTTACAATAATTATGAAATTACTGTAATTATTATAATTATTATGCACCGACAAAGGTCGAGTCAAATTTAAAAAAAAAAGTATAGGCTATACATACCAAATTGAAATATTAATATAAAAAAAGTAAGAGTGTAATAACAATACGCAATGCTCGCTATTGAATTGTTGATTGTTTGCCATCTGGGTGATAGGCTACTCGTAATTCGATTTATGTTAATCACGTACACGTTGTGCAGTAACCTACGAGTGCATGGCAGATTAGGTCAAATATTTATATATTTTTTTTCTCAGATCGTAATCAAAATTCGATGTCAATCTCGTTTAGGAAGCTGAATAATAACGAAAGATCATTTTCATGAGCTCAATATTATTGTTAAACACTAATTTATTCAGTAGAAAATATTATTGTTATTCAACAGGGACGTTATTTTTGGGGAGGCGAGGGCCATTTGCCTTCTTGAACTTGTAGGGGGAAAAAATGGACTAAATTGTCAAAAAAAAAAATAGGAGGCTAAAATTGTCACTTTTTCTAAAAAAAAAACAAAATTGCGAGAAAAAAATATGGATTCAAATCCATAGGCGTTATAATTATTATTATAATTCTTAAAAGGGAATGTAACCCATCTATCTGTTATTTCTCAATTCAGAAACGGTGCGCAAAGTACAGTACTAGCCCACTACAATAATTTTTATTGGTATATGGGCCGAATATTTTTAGGTCAGCGCAATAGTAAAAATTATAAGACCATTACTGTATTTTTAACATTAAACTTTTTATCGCCAACTTAATTTGGACTTTCAAAGATTATAACTTTTCAAACAGCCTATAAGTTATGTAATAGGCAAATATGACAAAATAGTATCGTCCGTGTGGTAGGGTAGGGCCTGCATTTTTGAAAGACTCGGTTTGTCCGAGTAAAATGTCAACAATTTAGTTAATAATTTTCTTGAGAAAAAAAAAAAAACTTTTCGCGCATTGCAAGATCGCCCAATATTTTTATTAGTTATTATTACTCATATATTTAGTCGTATTAGTCAAAATTATTCAATTTGAAGGAAAGAAAGATTCATTTCTCATAAACTCAATTTTTTTTTTTTGCTTGGAACCCAAAAAAAAAGATGGCTGGATTGTTTCGAGTTGAAAGAAAGCTAGTCGACTCTATACCAATAATTTTTAGTTAAAAACAAGAATAATAAGTTGGCGCATTTCGAATAAGTTTTTTTAACCGGGGAGGGGAGGGAGATAATCGCTTACTGAGAAAACATGCCATTAATTTTCCGATAAACAACGCTCCCGGGCAACACCACGGCAGGTTATGAGGTATAGTTATAGCAAGATACATAATTATGGTTAAAGCTCCTTTCTAGCAAATACGTAATAATAAAGTTCTAACGTTGATTTTAACCCAGTGCTATAGATTAAAGCAATTTAGTTTGGTTTTTTTTTTTTACGGAATTATTTGTAACTAAGGAACATTATTCCTCCTATCTTTTGTCATTGATAGTGACATTTATTACTAACATTTTCTTTTTGTTATTATAGCCATTGAATGTGCGCTGCGATATAATACTCGTAGGCTATATCCTACATAACATTGCGGGTGTAGGTGCACATATTATTGTAAGATGAAGTGTAGTTGAGTTGTGGACAAACGCCATGCAGTCTGTCAAAAGCAGAACTATTTTCCTCTCCACGCGAGTAAAAAAAACAAAACCACTTTGTGAAGAATAGCGTAGAAACGAAGCTGTCAAAAGGCCAAATCAGAAAAGCATTGTACGAGCTAATGATGCCATCGAAACAACATTAAATAAAAAAGTTAGCGCTCTTTTCTTATTATATATATTTTTTTTAAAGCTTTTATCGTTTGCACTTTTAAGATGTTTTAAAAATAGCAACGCGTAATATTGATTGTATTAAAAGTTAAATTAATAATGGCAGTCAAAATATTAGCAAAATTATTTTTTTGGGAGGGGGGGGGGGGGCTTTCTGTTGCTGGAGTATAATAATTATAAGCTATAGCGATGAGGGTATATTTTGCTATTTTCATAATGGAAAATGACTACCACCGGGCATTCCGTTCCAATTCCTATTTTCCGGTATGCATCATTCTGTTCACGGTCGAATAGACAGAAGATGGCAACGCAACCGTCTTTTATTAAATAAAATACGGCATCTGCATCGCAAATAAAAATCAAATAAAAAACGGATTTAATACCGGAACCCGATACATGTATATTATATCGATACTATTATTAAGATCATGTCGTATACATTTTTATGAATGGATAGAGGATCCCTATGCATAAATAAGACATAAATAACTCTATAGTTTTATATCTTTTAATTTCCTTTGCTTTAAATGCATTGTGAGGTATAAATAAAATAAAACCCAATAAAAAAAACCTTTGATCTTAATCGCACACCTTTCAACTTTTCAAACTTTCTTTCTGAGCGAATTCCATGTAAAAAAAAAAAAATTGTTTTTCTGTTCATTCAATCATTTTTTTATTCTTAATTTTTAACTCAATTTAAAATTTGTACGAAAACAAATTTTTTTTTTTTTTTTTAAATGTAAGAATTATTTATCTTTGCTGACGTGGGTATACGTGCATAACCTCCCTATACTGTAGTAGAAATGTTTTTTATTTTATTTTATTTTTTTTGTACGAACCAATAATAATAATTTCAGTCTGTAACATGGGCAAAAAAAACCTTGTTTACCATCTAAGTTGTTATTGCATTTTACTTCGATCAATTTCAAACTTTTCAAATTCGCAAATAAAATAAATAAGTTCATGCACTGTAAATAAATAATTTTGAACTGAAATTTACGATCCATCTGCATTTTTGTCAATTTCTATTAATCTTATTTACCAACTACAATTTTATATCTCATCTAACTATATAAATAGATCCATTAGCCTAAACCGTGTTTACACGTATACAATACAAGTTCCATATTTTGGTGTAAACGCAAAAAAAAAAAAAAAAGAACTAGTTCCACCTTCTGCAAACCGGTTTCCATCAAACCTCTTTCACCTGTATATACGCAACAACTTCACCGAGTTCGTCTCATGCCTGCATCATACATTGGTTCGCTTATTCAATATCTCAGATTTAAATTAAGCATACCAGGTAAGCTTACTACAAAATTAATATACAGTAGAGGTGTGATGCGAGACTAGGTTAAATTTAATAAGGCAAAAAAGAACGAGTGATGGAAGCAGAAGTTGTGTTATGGGAGGCAGTGAGATCGAGTTTCGGCGAAGCTGTAATTATTGTGAAGTGAGGTGGGAGAGCATAGTGAGTAGACATTACTTGGATTGAGACCAGAAGTAGATATTTTAAAATACTAATTCAGTTGGGTTCGTTTTTTTTTTTATGGACACCGTGTAGAAAACTTTCGCTCTTCGCCAGTTTGGTGCTTTCTATTTGATTATTATGTAAATGATTTCATAACTATAGCTGGCTTATTTAGGCTCTTTCAATGCTTAATTGAGCTAATGGTTTCAGTTCCCCCTGCCTCCTCCAACAAAAATCTTGAGTGTGTCACTATTATGGTAGCAAAAACAATAGTGGAAGGGGTTAATAAGGGGAGGGGAGGGACGGCATCTTGTCCTTCCTGGCCTTCTAAGGGCGTAAAATAAATCTAGAGCCGGGCACTAAATGAGTATTTTTAACAATAAAAAATAATTTTGGAAACTGCGACTACATACCGGTACTGTATACAGTAATAAGCCAAGCGCGATAAGTAGGCCCTTAGCCTCAATTTCAAATCTATTGTATACGCTACAGATTAATGTCCATTTTATTGCCAGTATAATAATTTATTACCGAATACAATAGGTAAATGGAGCAAGGTCCAAAATTACACCCCGCGACACTTTCAAGTAGAAATGTCAAGTTCCCAAAAAAAAAAAAAAATCAAAATGTATATCCAGTACATTTACGCGAATTGAAATTCTGCGCTTATTTTTTTTTTTTTTTTACTCCATCTCAAATAGAAAAATATATTATAACAGAGCAGTAAATAACGCGAGTTGAAGCGTAAACCCGCAATATCCATTGATTCGAGGTGACGTCGGTACACCGCGTACACCGGTATAGATAAGATTTGTGCCGAGCATATTTTTGAAGCTCGCGAGTTTTACAAACTTTTAATGCGGAAAATTTGCAACGGGTTATAGTAAAGTAAAAGTTGTAGTGTATGTGGTAGAGATTGTAGAATATCGATTTTACATTTTATATACATATTATAATACGGATACATTTCTTGAGCCCCTTTTCGATCGAATTTTATTACGACAACAACCGAATCGAAATTTTTCTTTACGAAGCTATGGATCAACGACTTTGACATCAATTTTTTCCCGAAGCATATCACAAAATTCTCAAAAGCAGAAAAGAGAGAGGGTTTTAAAAGGCACCTTTTACCGTCTTTTTTTTTTTTTTATTTTACAACTATTGTACACTACTTTTACACTTTGCAACCTCTATTTTATTATTATTTTTTCCTATCAAAAAGATTTTCCTGTGACGCTTTCTTCAGGCGCGAACTCAAATTCTCATCTAAATACTTCAAAATAATAATAATAATAATAATGTATAGAATTTACCCCGTTGACATTTACGCCGAATGAAAAGTTCTTTAAAGAGAGGATTCTCATTAAAGATCTTTCTACAACTTGTCTGTCTAGATTAATTTTAACACTGTTGTAGATTCAATGGGCGCCAGCATGATAATAATTTGGGCTTCAATATCCAATCAACGTTGAATTCAAATATCTTTTGTATCATTTTTTATATATATATATAATTTTCTATTTCTTTACTAGTGCCACATATTTATTTTCATTCCTTTTAATATACTGTACATAGTGTCCCTAAAAAAAACCCCACAACTGAATTAGTATTCAACTCTTTAAATAATTTAAATATTTGAATGACACATGGAAAAACTTTACTTTAAGGACTTTGACATTGAATTGTTCTATTCTGAGTTTAAAATCTTCACTTCCGGCCTCAACTCACCCAGCAAAACGAGCGTTATACCCACTTACTATGGCTCTGTTCTGATTCCAGCTTAGATCAAATTCGTCCCATATCGTTGTATCAGTCGTTGGCTTCAACGTCTGTAACTGTCTGTTCTTTTTTTCTTGTAAGTCTTTTCTAGCATCACACCCCATATTTAGTAGTACGAATATTCTTCATTTAAATCTAGAATATTAAACAAATGCGCCAACGTATGTTACAACCATATGGGACGAATTCGATGAAGCTGGAATCAATTCAATGTAACATTGTGAGTGAGTATGATGCTTGTGTTGAAGCCGGAAGTGAATATTGTAAACACAGAATAGAATAATTAAATGTTAAAAAAGTCATTTAAAGTAAAGTTTTTCCACGTGTCATTCAAATATTTACATTATTAAAAATGATTTATTACTAATTCAGTAGGGTAATTTTTTTTTACGGACACCGTGTAGACTATATATAAATAATCATGGAATAAATTGTTCAAAAATGCGGACTGACGCCTATTTTCACCCTTAATTTAAATAATTACGAGAGTTGGGCGTCATTAATTATTTTGATTCCGTTCAACATTACTATAATACAAGTATAGCCTGGTGATATACCAAATCTAATTGTGAGAAACTATAAAGGTTGCATCGTTATAATGAAAGCAACCTTGTATAGCCACGCTTCATAATATTAATAAATCATTTTTCTATTTCGAGACAATTATTGGTGGATCTGGAAATGGCATCGTTAGATGAAGAGCGCATCAAAGCTCAAGTTGTGTAGAATGCGTGTAATTGTGAGCTTACACTTTACTGCAACACTCCGCGCTCCTACTCGAAGCTTATTAAGAGGGAGAGAGAAAGGGGGGTCCGCTAGTTACATCGTTAAATAATTAACTTTAAACAATGTAATAATTTTAATAAATACCGTACCCGTATAACAATTGGAGCAATAGTAAATTGGATATAAATAATACCGGTAATCCTATTGTAAAACACTCTTACTTCGAAAGAGAAAAAAAAAAAAAAAGGTCTAAGAGATCTGTCAAGGTAGCCTACTGTATGTGTGTTCCGACATTTCTGGGTCACTCAGTACAAATAGGCTACATAGTGTATGGATTTAGAGAAACTTCAATAGACTATTATGGCAAAACTTAGACTACAGAAAGCTGCAACCATAAAAAAACAATCAAAAATAATTTTCTTCTGCTTTAAATTTTTGGAATTTTATATACGACTTGCCTCAGGCTTTTTTTTTCAAATACAATACATTGTAGTTTAATTTCAAAATTTTATGCAGCTTTACGGTTATTCTAATATTTCAACTAATAATAACTGAATTTATTCCAAATCCAATCAATTATTGCTGTATCAGAACTTTTGTTTACCCAAACAGCATATTTGTCAAAAAAAAAAAAAAAAAAAATCAATGGGAATAATAATGAATTTCATTTCTCCCAAAGTTTTTTTATTTTATTTTTTGTTAACTTTTAATGATTTTATATTTAAAAAATAATAATAATAATAATAAATAATAGGATAAAAATTAAAAATATTTTCTGGCGCCAAATGCATTAGAAGTCGCCGAGAGCTTTATTAGGGTTTGATGGTTTGAAAGCGCGGTTTGATTCATTGAAAAAAATGTACACCTCTTTACTAGTACATGTACAGTACACACAAGAATGACTAAGAGCTCCGTCAGAAGAAACAACCCACACCTTTTTTTCTTTCATTAGGTTAAATAAATACTGGTAATAAAAATTATTTTATTACGTACCGTATTTAAATATTAATTATTGTCCCTTTTAAATTTATTAAAGGTTCTGCTCAAAAATTTAAAACTCGAAAAATTTAAAACTCGAAATATTTTTAGTCATTGAAATTGCGGAGCAAAATTTCAAGACTTATGAAAAGCCCAAATCAGGGCCAATTAAATTAATTAAAATTATAATTTTTTTTTGCCGGCCTTTACATCTAATATTTTATTAATTCAAATATTTTTTTGAAAAGCGCTTTAAATTAATATTTCCCTCGAAGTTTTTACGCTCGTAAATCCATAGGAGGATTGTATGGAGGAGCTCGCTCGGAAACTCGTACAACGTCACGTATAAACAATAATTGCCGGTACATGTAAACAATTACGTGTAAAACAAACATTTTGCCTTACAAAACAAAGTAAATCAAAGTTTGCCCCCCCCCCCCCATCTCCCCCTAAAAAAATATATAAAAAAATTAGAGCCATCTCTACCTCTCCCTATTATCCTATCAAATTCTGATAAGCAATTAATAGCTCGTCACAGATTTTACTACAGCTAATTAATCATCAAAGCTTCAAAGTTTCAAAATATAAATGACGTAGACACAAAATAGAATTTTTTCGTGTGAAAAAAAAATAATATAATGCCCACTCTTTTGTTGATTTATAACTCATTTTTGTTAGTAGTCAACAACTGACTGGGATGAAAAGATCCGTTAACAAACAACGTGTGTCTAAGTACACGTAGAAAGACGTGAAAATAAAGTGTTCACTTTGTCTGGCCTACTGGATGAATGCGGATATCGACCTCACCTTTCTACTCCGCCTTTAAAACAACCTAAACAATGACTTCATCAATCAAACAAAATCTCTATACAAAGTTAGAAGAATAAGAAAAAAAAGGTAGAGGCAGCGTTCGAATGAGAAGAAAAAGATGATGTTTACCCTTTAATTAAAACGTTAACAACAGGCAGTGCGAATGAGTAAGATCGGTTCCTGTCTATCTGTCACCTCAACCACCACCACCATTCCAAAATCCGCCCCCTCATCTCTTTCCAATTGGATCTTTTTTTTTTTTTTCAAGGCTAATCCCCCCCATTTCTGTCCCCGCTCTTTCGAGAGTCGACGTAGCCCGTACACGTCGTTGATGATGGGTGGCGCTAGCAAAAATAAATATAACAACAAACAAAAGCAGGTAGTGGCGTGCACTGGCAGCGATGCACGTTGGAAATCTTCTCCTCACTTTCAAGTATAAACCACCGCACGAATTAATAGAGAAAAGAAATTATCATCAACAAAAAATTAATATATAATAATTAGAAGAAGAAGATGAAATAAAAGTGTAGGTCGGATCACAAATTATTACGCTCAACCAACCAACCAACCGACGTCGTTTTACTACCCGCTCGCTCTCTCTATTAAAAACTTTTAACGGTGGCTGAAGAATTATTTAATTAAACAATTTAAAAACCACAAAGTATTTGAACGTTTGATTAAAACAATGAATTTAATAACGTGTTTGATTCTAGCGTTGCTCTTGTTAACTGTTTGTTGTTCTATCTGTTCAACGACACCTGCTGCTGTGATTCGACGCTTCGATGATAATGAGGAGAACAGTGATTTAAGTGACCAAAGTAGTTCGTTAAATTGGCCAGCAGCGGATAGCTATGAAAGGTAAGAATCCTTTTTTTTTTTTCATTTGTATTGTTCAAAATTATTTTAAATAAATTAATATACCGGTAATTAAAAAAAAACTCGTTCTAACCTTTTCATTTAAAAAAAAAAAAATAATAAACAAGTTTTATTTGTTGTAAGCTTCTTTCATTTTATTTACATGTACATTAAGTCGTTATGGGAGTAAATTAAATGTTAAAATTTGCATTTATAAATTAAGTCATTTGTACTAGTGTTTGTTTTTTTAAAGACGTTGCAAACTGCCAAACTAATTGCAGTTGCGCTATTTTATATGCAAAACGGCTAATGATAATTGTACAGCTCCCGCCATACACACAAAATCCAAGAAAGATTTGAAAGCAACAAATGTGTTTATTTCCTTTAATTAAGCTTTTATTATTCCATTTGAAAAAGTTGTAGGAAAAAAAAAAAGTAAATGAGCGCAACACTTGAAAATGTCAATTATCGCACCCAGCGTCACAAAGTGATATTTAATTAATGTCGTTTGACGTCAGAGAATGTGTCGTTCTCCAAAAAAAAAATAAACAAATAATTAGATCATTTTTTTTTTTTCTTTTTCTTTTCCTTTTAAAGTACCGAGATTGATAATTTTTTTTTTTTTTATATTATTTTGTAATCAGATTTGAAGAGTCGGAGGTGAAGAGAGACGCGCCGTTACGCCATGTGTCCAGCGCTTTGCGTCACAAACATCATCGAAAAGGTAATTAAAATACGCCTACGCGTCACGTGTATTAGTTGTGTGAATTTTAACTTATGATGTTTATATCAATTATTAATTATTATTAGAAATGTCAAAGAGACGGCTAAGTGCCGGGGAAATCCTTCAACTGTTGCGTCAGGTGAGTGAGTCGCGAGGTGGAGAGTACAGTCGAGGCCGATGGAAAAGTATGCGGTTCGGAGTCAGCCGGAAGAGGTCCATTCCAGATAGCGACCAGTGGCCCGATCAATTATTTCAATCATAATAAAATAAAAAAACCAAAATGTCTGTTTTTCCAAAAAAAAAAAAAAATACTCGAAATAGATGTTTATTTTTAATTTTCCAATTTGACACTTCCTATATTTTTTCCAACGGATGTCAAAAAAAAAAAAAAAACTTGATTGTTCGAGCTTAATAAGAAAAAGAAAATGTGTTTTTTTTTTTAATTCTGTCATTATTATTATTAATGTATTGTCATTATAATTTATTTAAAAATCATTTAATTTAATATTATCGAGAATTAAAATGTGTATCATCTTCCCAAACCAAAACTCTTTGAATAATTACATATCGTACAAACTTTTCTCTCTCATTTCTCTTAAGTTTTACAACAACAACAAAAAAACCCAAGTGGTGTGCAGCGGTTGGTTGCATACGCCATCTCATAATACAGTATTATGTTTACATTGAAACTCGTTTCATTTCTAATAAAATAACTCTCTACACAACTCAATTTTTTGGTGTTTACATTTTACAACCGTATTTCCATTTTATAATGCTCCTGATCAAATATTACTAGCATATTTTAGAAACGTGAAACGCGCTAAAAATAATTCAGTGAAACCTCTATTTCGAGACCACCGTTTGAACCGACTAAAAGTGGTCTTCAAAAAAAATTTTTTTTAAATGATTATTTTTGTGCTATTAAAATGTTAATTGTTGTGTCTTTTGACCTTTTGAGTAGAATTGTATTGTTATAAATTGTAATGGCGTATTACAAGTGTATCTATTGAAGCACACTCCAATACAACTCACTACATCATCATCCGTCACTGCGCACAATCACACTGCGCACCATCCCACTGCTCTTCAAATAGAGACCTCCATTGAAAATGAGACTTAAAATAGTCTTGTTGTAGAGGTGGTCCACTATTAAGAAGTGCATTAACATGGAAAAATCGGAGGGATGTATTTGAGGTGGTCTCGAAACGGAAGTGGGGTCTTGCGTGGAGATTTTTTTGTGCATTAAATTTCCGGTTACAATATAATAACAAAAAAAATAATAATTTAAACTTTTAATATTATTACTTCCGGTGTTCATTAAAAGCGTTATATATTTTTTTTCTACCTTTTTTTTTTTTTTTGCCCTGCCCTGAGTGTAATTACGTCATTCATCGTAAAATTCCCATAGTGATGCATCCTGTGCCCTGTTTTATAAACGTATTTCCGTCTCTTATTTTTTTTTTTTTTTCTATTCTTATTATTATTTATTTAATTTATAATGTTGTTGTACGTGATGAATTTAATTGATAAAAAATTTTTAAAGGTTAAATATATAATATTTATTAAAACAATCTTTGTAAATAAACGCTAAAAGTGAAAAATACATGTACTGTATGTCGCCCCCTACCTTTAAATAATCTTATCGAGATTACTCTGAATCATGGATGTAAATATTATACTTATAATGTCGATATTCATTCACGAAAACAAATAAAATAAAAATATTATGATGTAATGTGAGACCTTTATAGTGACGTCATCGTACATTTACTCGATTAAAAATAGTGTATACATGTATTCGCAAATTTAAATATACTGTAAGTCCTATGTGTATTTCCGTGTAAACAACCCAGAGAACAAGGCGTTTCATTTTAATTAATATCATAAAATTACTTAATTAATTAATTAATTATTATTATAAGCTATCTAATGGCCTCTAATAAAAATGGCGGTGCTTTTCATCTCGCGCGCGGAAAAATTATTATTATTTTTTTTTTTTGTATTAAAAAAGAATTTGTTTTGCTTCCTTTTCATAAAATTAATAATAATAATAACTAGATTAAAAATCGATAACTAATGATGTTAAGCACAATATTTGTTTCGGGAATAAAAATGTTTGACCATGATCGATATACAATGTCAATACGGGTCAACACGAGCTTTTTAATGTCCAATTAAATGTGATTGGATAAACTAATCAACAACATCTTATCTCCCAAAAAAAAAAAAAAGAAACAACAATTAATCGATGATGGCAAGTTTTACTTTTTGAAAGCTTTGACTTAATTAACACGACAAAAAGCCATTAATTAACTTTGGCGTAAAAGCACAGCCTGTCTCTCTAAAATGACCTAGAAAAAAATAAAGTAGGGCCAAATAAAACCAAAAAAAAAAAGTACAGTATTACCAAACATCATAGGACCTACGAATAGAACCTAATAAATAAACTCTTAAAAAAATAACATTAATTCTATTTAATTTTCATTCATACTAAGACGATATAACGCGGTCCAAACGCTTAATGGTAATTATCAAAAAGGGGTAAACTTAATTTTTGACTTGCTTCTTGGTTTCGCGGCGGTTGTGACGACATAATATTTTAGAAGAAGAAAAAAGTGTGCTTGTTGATGGTGAAGACGTATATTATGTCTGCACGATACTTTAAGAATGAATGGCAAAAACAGAGCCTATTATCGTAAGTTTCCAAAGCTCGCTCGTTTGTTATGCTTGCGATTTATGAGCTAACTTGGTTGTTTTAGGAACACCGTATTAGCCGTATATAATCTGTTTATGAATAATAAAATCCATGATACGGTATTATAGTAAGCGTACTTTCACTAATGATACGCCTTGAAAGGGTTATTTGTAGAAATAAACTTGTTAAGGATCCCACGTAAAAATAAGAAAAAGGTTTCATTTTTTAAATGCAAACGTTAAGAAAAAGTAAAATACACTACATTAAGCGTTCAAATGTTGAATATAATCAGGACCTATAGACTTTGAAAAAGGCTCAATATATCGTCGGACAAATGTTTAATAAAAAATAATAACAGAGATTAATGAAAAACTAGAGAGTTAAAGAGAGAGAGAGAGAGAGAATGCACCTAGCGTCACTCGCCCCTCCCCCAATCCCAGATCGTTTGAAAATATTCCTTAGAAATCAATTTTCATTTCTTCTTTTTTTTTTTTATTATAATCTTATTGTCAATAATTGTAAATCTAATGCATGGAACGATAAAGTGCTGGAGGATAATACATCTCGATAGAGGGAATATAAAATGTAGCATCTTGTGTGTAATGTGTTTTGAAAGAAATATTAAGTGACAAATTCGATATTTGCATTTAAAAAAAATGTCATTAGAGCTACTGCTGTCACATTTCAAAATATTTATAATCAAAAAAAAAAAAAAAACCATGAAAACGTTTCCTTAGCTATTTTAGCCTACAGTATGTTTATTAATTTAATAAAAAAAATTTATTTAAAACAAAATTTAATTAATTTTAATAGGTTAATTCAATATAAAATATATATCAAAAAATAACCGTCATTCACTATGAAACAAAAGTCAACAAGTTTCAACGCAAACATTAAAAACAGAAAATGAAGAATATTAATTCAAAATAATATTATACAACATGGCTGCCTTTTATATATCCCCGGAACCATATTTTTGCAATTCCTATCGGCTAGCAAATAAAATATTTTAATGAAATAGAAGAAGTCCTATAGGCTCTTAAAAATAATTTGTAACTATAGAATCGTTCAAGTTTCACCCCCCGGAAATAAAAATGACGTAAGGATAATTTTTAAAATATTCTTCAAAAAAAAAAAAAATTAAACTTTTATTAAATTACGTAGATCAAAAAAAATATTAATAAAATATTTAAAAAAAATAATAATAATAATAAAACAATTCAAAATGTGATGATGACGATAAGAATTACTGACAGTATTTCTGTTGTGAACCTGTCTACAATATTCTTTTTCTTAAATTATTTGTGATAGAATGCTTAATAAATTTGGATGGGTTTATCGATATCTCGTTAACATTAAAAGATCGTTTCATCTTTTATCCGCGTGACATATCTTACGTAGGAGTAGGATAATAATTATTATGAAGCTGTCAATGATAAATGGCAAAGTTGAATCATCTCGAAAAATGCTAATAAACTTAACGAGTATTATAAGCTTCGATCAAAAAACGATTTGTGAATCAAACTTTTTATGTCAATAATTTATTAGATTATAATCTATCGGGTGGCGCAAAAAAAGTGGGACCCCTCTTGAAAACTTGCAATATAACCAAATTATGTTTTTGGCAAATTTAA
>JAQGAZ010002822.1:0-15012 GCA_034692225.1 Polydesmus complanatus
ACGATATTTGATAGAATTTTGAACGATATTTGATAGAATTTTGAACGATATTTGATAGAATTTTGAACGATATTTGATAGAATTTTGAACGATATTTGATAGAATTTTGAACGATATTTGATAGAATTTTGAACGATATTTGAAATTAGTTTGAGCGATATTTGATATACACTGTAATTTTAAACGATATTTGATATACTGTAATTTTGAACGTTATTTGAAATTTATTTGAACGAGATTTTACTTAAATATTAACGATATTTGACATTATTTTACTTTATTTTGATTGCGATTTCATTTAATATTGAACGAAATGTCATATATTTAGAACAATATTTGACAATTTTTCGTATTCTTAAATTATATTATTTTATTACAGTATTATAATTTTTTTTAAAAAATTTTTTGGTGTTTTTTATTTTAATTTATTTTGTTTTTATTTTCTTATTTATTAAAATGATTGATTATTGATAATGTTTCACATTTTCTTACTGTGCTTAACTAATCTTTTTTTTTTTTTTTTCTATTTTTTATAGGTAAGAACATTTTTTTCAATTATTATTATTTGGATTAGTACATTGGATTCTAAAGTGGATTTATCGTCGCTTTCTTAGGTAACTAATACAAAATACGAACTAATTCTAAATTGTATTATGCAAAAACACAATCACAAGAGAAAAAAACGTGTTTTTAAACGAGACTTTTTTCAGTTTTTAAAATAAAAAAGAAAGAAATTATTGCGTAAATCTTTGAAATGGCGAATAATCAAACCGGAAATTGGGTGGCGATCGATTGCGGGACTAAGTAATTGATGAACGACTTTTTCTTTTCAACAATAAATAAAATCCGAAAGCCCTTAAAGTGTAATCCCTCGTTATCCGCGGATAATGCCTTTTTTTTTTATTATTTTTATTATTATAGAAAATACCGCGGATATCGAGGTGCGCGTTGCGCGAGGGATTGAAGAGAAAAACGCTTTTCTAGCTCTTATATAAAACCGAACCTCGTTTAAACCGGAAGTGCTAATAATTTATTTACTGATTTCTTAAATCATTTAAAATGCAATTGTAAACCCTAATACAGTATATAAGCCTGGAAAAGAATGTTTTTTTTTGCTTGTGCTCGGAGAGTGGATGGCCGCCGTTCAAATTGCCTATAATCACGAATACATTTTGCGATCTCCTTAAAACCAAACTTTTTTTTATTTTTATTTCGTATAATATTTCCGAGATGAATTTTATTTTCAATTCATCTTTAGAAAATATTATATAGAGAGAGAGAGATAGCTGGAGAGAGGCAGAGTGATGGAGATGGAGAGAGCGCTCCGAGCTTTTTCTTCCTATTTTTTTTTTTATATTCATATTCTTCATCTTCCGATGCAGACGTTTGACGCAAATCGTTAGACCTACGTAACTTTTACGTAAGGAGGTAGGATGCGAGAGTGTGTATAAATCTACTTCCGTTCCCGATTTGTGTTTCGGTTAAATCGCTTTTTTATTTCTTCGTTCTCTTCTTTTGGTGAGGTGTGGAAGCAACGAGGCTTTTGGGTACAAATCCGAAAAGGAAACGGAAAGAGAAAGTGATGGAGATGAAGAAAAGCAGAAAGCAGCTAAAGGGGAGAGTGTAAGAGAGATAGAAACCGAGAGAAAGAGAGATAGGGGGGGGGAGACAGGATGATGCTGTAGGTGCAAGATGCAGCGCACAATATGGAAAAAGGCAGAGTGATGCTGAGAGAGAAGCCAAAACTGAGGAACAGCGAGTGATGTCATTTTAGAATAACATACAGTAAAACCTCTACTCGCGACCACCTTCAATTCAAGACCACTTCTACTTGAAGACCACTTCTACTTGAAGACCACTTCTACTTGAAGACTACCCCTACTTGAAGACTACTTTTACTTGAAGACTCCTCTACTTGAAGACTACCTCAGATACGATCTTCTGGTTTCTCCATGTTCTCCATGCACCTTTAATAGTGGCCCACCTCTACTGTAAGACCATGACCACACATTTTATGGCCCATTTTCAATGGAGACCTTTCTTACAAGACCACTGAGACGCTGCACAATAGCATTCTCCACACCCACTTTTTGTCGATCCCAACAGTGGTCACGAAATAGAGGTTTTACTGTACTAAGAGAGGCCGAACGATGGTGAGAGAGACAAGAGTGCTTAAGATTCAAAAACAGAGTGTTGAAGAAATTGAAATGCAGATAGATGCTAATAGAGAAAAAGATATAGGCAGAAAGATGCAACAAGCAGATGACATTTATAACAGGAAGATGGGAAAATTAGAATGCGAATAAGAGTGAGAAAGAATTATTTTGTATGAAAAGGCAGAATGATGCTGAAAGAGAGTCTACAATAATTGAGGAACAGAGTGATGCAGTTGGAGAAAGATTCATACTGAGAGATGCAGAACAATGTTGAGAGATTAAGAGTGCTCCAGTTTAAAAAAACATTGTGATGGAGAAATAGCAAAGTGGAGAGAAAACGATGCTAAAAGGAAGAGAGAAATGCAGAAGGATGCTAAAGGAGAAAGAGCAAAAGAGGAAGAAGGATGGCGAGAGATAGATCAAGGCTGATGGTGCATATCAGTCAAACAACAAGCAGACGATATTTATAATGCATGAAACCGTGAATGGAGGGAGAGAGGGCGAATGAAAACGTGGAATTGGATCGAAAGCCAATTTCTAGCCGAGAGAGAAAAAGAAGGGAGAGAACAAATTGAACCACCGGCTTTTTCCTTCCCCGCTTTTGCCACACCAACATTCACGCTGGAAATACCTCGATTTATCGTTTTTACATAGGTCTATTTTTTTATATATATTTTTACTCAGTAAAATGGTACCTTAGAACTCGAAAGGAAAATTGCTACCAATTTGATTTTAAAAAAGATGACATTTTTCGTACGTGTTTATGCAGCAAATGTTGACTACTACTTTCACCTGAAATTTTCATCGGTGAAGAAAACCATCAATCGGGGGTTTTCCTCTCCATACTTTCGCCTAAGAAAACGCGGTGAAGTATAGAAAGCGATTGTTAAGAGCAAGAAAAAAGAAAAACGATTTAAGAATATCAGAAATCAACCTTCTGTTGATCGATTTCATTCTGTCTATCTATCTCCATCATTCTGGCTTTTCTTCTTTCATCGTTCTGTTTCCTTAACACTCATCTCTTCTCCATCTTTCTTGCTCTCCACTTCTTATTCATTGTGGCTTTCTCTTTCCCATCACTCTCTTTCTCTAAAACTGACCTATTCATCACTCTTGTCTCGCTCCTTTTCCATCTTTGTGACTTTCTCTCCCATCATTCTGGCTTTCTCTTTCTCCATCATTCTGGCTTTATCCTCTTCTTTCACCTCCCATCACTTTTTTGGCACTGACCTATTATCTATCTTTCCATCTCTCCCTATCACTATGTCTCCATCACTCTTGTTTATCTCTAACACTGACCTATTCTCTTCTTATCTTTTTCTATCTTTCTGTCTTCATCACTCTGCTTTTTATCTCCAAAACTTGACCTCTCTCCTCTCTATCTTTCTGTCTCTCCTTATCACTCTTGTCTTATTTCTCCGTGGCTCACTCTCTTTCTCCATCCTTCTGGCTCACTCTTATCACTCTTCTTCTTACCTAGCCTTAAGCTGTCTGCGAGACCGAGAGTTGTACGTTTCGAGAGTCATTTCGGTACGACGCATGCGCTGTGTTTACTCTGGCTAATCCTATTAATTTCAAGTTCTTCCTTTCGGCTTTCTCCATCTCCTTATCTCAATCTTTCGTTTGTTTATCCCACCCACTCTTCCTTTCCCTCCTCCTCCTCTTTTCTACCACCCACTACACACATCTCCCCCTCCCTTTTTATGTGATTGTTCCCAATCGGACAATAAACAACGGTGTATCGATGCGTTCTTATCGTCTCTATTCAATCTTCCACGTGTCAGCGAACAAGATTTACTTAAACAATGGAATATTTACCTCGCAAAAAAAACAAGAATTGTTGTTTTTGCTTTTTCCATTATTTATTTTTTTTTTTATTTTTTTTTTTTTTTGAATCGAAAAAGAAAGATTTTTTTTATCTTAGTAAATAGAAGATTCTTCATTTTTATATTATCAATTATTTTTTTAAAAAAAATATATATTATTTGTTATTGATAACGTTGAATGAAATTTATTTTGATAGAAATATTATGAGTACCGGTATAAGTAATAAATTGTTTAGGCGACCGGAAGTCGGCGGTTGTTGGGCGCGCAAACTTTGGAGCGAATGAATTAGTCATATCTGGACTCGGATTTGTGTTTAGTTTTCTATTTTATGAGTTTAGTGAGTCTCGTTTTATTAATAGTTTCAATAGTGAATTTATGTGTGAGCTTAGTGAACGCTCTATGTGGAATTTAGTAGGTAGATTTTCAGTTTAGTGCGTGTTATGTTTTTAGTGAAAATTCAATGAGTTTAATAGGTGTTATACGAGTTTAGTGAGTGCTCTTGGAGTGAAGTAATTTTTTTTTTGAGTTTAGTGATTGCATTATAATTATTTGTTGCTAATTTAGTGATTTCTTTTGCCGGTTTAGTGCGTTTTTTTTGCTAATTTAGTGACTTTAATTGCGAGTTTAGTGATTTTATTTGCAAGTTTAATGAGTTTGGGTTTCGTTAGAAATTTATAAGTTTATTGAGCAATTTGAGTGAGTTTTGTGAGTCATTTATAAGTTTAGTGACTGCTCCATCAGTTCTTTAGAAGTTTAGTGAGTGTTCTCTGATACTAAGAGCAGGTTTCTTGTGCTGTGTTTACCCGTGACGAGACTTACTTTCGGGGTTAATGAACGGCAGCTTTTATTCAAATTAACCTCATTAATTCTTCTTATTGTGGAGATCTTAGGAGCGGTTGATTGTAGGAGGTGGTAGTGGTCATGGATGGTGGTGGGGAGGAAGCGGAAGTGGTCTTCTCCGGGCTAAGTAGATTAGGCCTTCGCTCGGATTAAATCTGCTCCAACGGTTGTTATTTTATTAGCCGAAAACTTATGCAAATTAAACGCAGCTCTCGCTCTCTCTCTCTCTTCTTGTATTTGCATGTAGTGAGTGACGTCACGTGACTTGAACTTTTCTTTACCGCAAACGCGAATTTAATCGAAGAAATTTTTTGATTAACTGAAAGGTCAGAGGTCAACAAAAATATTACATGTCATAGGGAATTAATTTTATAATTTTTAGGGATTTTATTTTATTTATAGGGATTTTTTTTTATTTATAGGGATTTTTTTTAATTTATAGGAATTTTATTTATAGGGATTTTTTTTATTTGTAGGGATTTTTTATTTATAGGGATTTTTTTTAATTTATAGGGATTTTTTTTCAATGTACAATGTATAGGGATTTTTTTTCAATGTACAATGTATAGGGATTTTTTTTAATTTATAGGGATTTTTTTAATTTATAATGATTTTTTTTTATTTATAGGGATTTTTTTAATTTATAAAGATTTTTTTTATTAATAAGGATTTTTTTTATTTATAGGGGGTTTTTTTTTATTTATAGGGATTTTTTTTTTATTTATCGGTATTTTTTTTTTAATTTATATGGATTTTTTTTTTAATTTATAGGGATTTTTTTTTAATTTATAGGGATTTTTGTATTCATAGGGATTTTTTTTTATTTTTCGGAATTTTTTTATTTGAATTTCGAAGTTTATAAATCCCCGTACTGGTAAATAATCCAATGCTTTTGAACGTCAAAAAAAAAAAATCCCAATTTCCATTTTTTTTTTTTCTTATAATATTTTAATCTGGTAAACAAAAACAAAAAAAATATGATCAATGATTGGCAGATTAAAACGAAGAGAAAGGAAGGGGCTGAGTGCGCATGTCAAGAAAAAGTGAAAGCAGACGAAGCTAAGTGCACGGCATTAAAATTGCATGCAGACTTTCGTTTAAGAAAAGTGAAGGGGGAGGAAAGAGAAAAAAAAAATGGCGGTCACGTTGTAAAACCGCATTTCCGGCTCGAAAAACAATACACGTTCTCTCTGAAGACCAATTTGCGCCAATTATCCTTAACTTTCATTCGTATTTACAAAAGCAATGGGTTCGGCCCTTTGCCTCTACAGTACGTCCCTCCTACGGGGAAATTCATTACCAAATTTTATGCAAATAATAAAAGATTTTGGTGGTTTGTTTAAAAAGAATTCTCGAACCTTTTTCACTCGAACAGCGTTGCCAGATAAACTTCCTTAGTAAGCTCCTCTACCGGATGTGCTCCCATCGGATATCGATCTCTGTGAAATAAATCGTTATTTTTTTAAAAAAAAAAACCGCTTTAATTATATTTTTTTTTTCGTAATTAAAATAAAGCTGCCAACTCAACACTCCTTCATCAATCTTCCACTCACTCTCTCTCTCTCTTTATCTCTCTCTCTCTCTCTCCCTCCCTCCCTCTCTCTCCATCACTCTGGCTGTCTCTCTCTCACTTTACAAGTTGCGTAAAACGTTTCTTTTTTTTTCTTTTTGTACTTATATTTTGTTTTTTTAAATTTCGTTCGAGAAGAGGAAGTTGTCGATACAACGAATTTTATCATATGCGCAGTAGTTTGAAAATTTTTTTTTTATCGCGCGCAGACATTGTTTATTATGATTAATATTTCATATAATACTGAATAGCGTAGTGTTGCGGTTTAGCTGATTTGTGGGGAAGAGTGTTTTCGGTTGTGGCCAAATGCTTGAATACGTAATGGCGACAGTGTGACCAAATATTTTTATGCTGTGACAAACTCTTTAATAGAAATGAATTTTTAATGTGGAAAAATGTTTTTTTAATTTTATTTTTGTGGTTTTAATGGGAAAATTATAATGAGCAAAAAAAAAAATTAATTAACGACTGTTTCATTTGCACTTGTTATGTGCTTTTAATAGGGTGTGGAGTTTAGTGCTTCATTTTCAAGTTTTAGTGATTCATTTTTAATTTTAGTGATTTGATTTCAAGGTTTAGTGATCTATTTTCAAGTTTTAGTGATCTATTTTTTAGTTTTAGTGATCCATTTTTTAGTTTTAGTGATCCATTTTTCAGCTCTAGTGATTCATTTTCAAGTTTTAGTGATCCATTTTTCAATTTTAGTGATCCAATTTTCAATTTTAGTGATCCAATTTTCAATTTTAGTGATCCAATTTTCAATTTTAGTGATCCAGTTTTCAATTTTAGTGATTCGATTTCAAGGTTTAGTGATCTATTTTCAAGTTTTTGTGATCTATTTTTTAGTTTTAGTGATCCATTTTTCAGCTCTAGTGATTCATTTTCAAGTTTTAGTGATTCATTTTTTAGTTTTAGTGATCTATTGTTTAGTTTTAGTGATTAATTTTTCAATTTTAGTGATCCATTTTCAAGTTTTAGTGATTTGATTTTGAGTTTTAGCGATAAATTTTTGAATTTTAGTGAATCATGTTTGAGTTTTAGGGATTCATTTCAACTTTTAGTGATTTACTTTTAAATTTTAGTGATTTACTTTTGAATTTTAGTGATTTAAATTTTGAGTTTAGTGATCCATTTTTGAGTTTTAATGATTCATTTAAAATTTTAGTAATTTATTTTTAAGTTTTAGTAGTTTATTTTTTTAGTTTAGTGATTTGCATTTAGTGACGCAAAGTTAAATTTAATTTTAATGTTAAAAATTAATTGTGTTTCACTTAAACCGTTTCTTCTCCCTCGCACGCGGCGGCGTTCGCTGAAGCCAACGGAGATCGACGTAGGGGTTGACGTAACGTAAGGTTAACGTTCGGTGGTTGTAACGTAACGCAGGGTGCGCTGAAGGTGTGGCACACGAAATGAAATTCATAAATTATTATTACGACGGTTGTTATTGTTGTACAAGGCTAATAAAACATCGTCTGCTCGTTATTAGCCTATGGAGCGCCGTTTCATGCCATGCACGCGCAATCACCATTAATTGGAACAACACGTCATCACCCCCTCCCTCCCCGCCTTGCCTCCATTTACTCTCCCTCTACTTCCCCTTCTACAGAAGGAAATCAAAATCTCTCTCTCTCTCTACCAATATTAATAACTTTATTAAGTCTTCTAATTAACTTTAGCCGTTTACGCGCCGAAAGCACAGCCGGAAACGACATCTATCGGTGCATCTTTCGCTTCTATACTGATGCCGAGGGCGAAGGGGGTGTTGGGGGAGGGGGGGGAGATGAGATGGAGAGAGGGGCTATGGGGGGAGTGGCTTGCAGGCTCGGTCTCGATCTTATTTCGGGATTTTAATTCGTTTTGATTGGAGAATTTAGAACAATTTTCATCTTCAATTTGAACGAGTTCGACTTTATATTGAACGAGATTTGACTTCATTATTGAACGACATTTTAATTCATTTTGAGCGACATTTCACTTAACTGAATGACATTTTACTCAACTGAACTATATTTCACTTAATTATGAACGAAATTACACGTAACTGTGAACGATATTTGTGAACGAGATTTTTCTTTATTTTGAACGACATTTTAATTCATTTTGAGCGACATTTCACTCAACAGTGAACGATATTTGTGAACGAGATCTTACTTTATTTTGAACGATATTTGTGAACGAGATCTTACTTTATTTTGAACGATATTTGGCATCAATTTCAAAGAGACTTGACTTCATTTTGAACGATATTTTAATTCATTTTGAATGACATTTAGCTTAACTGAACGACATTAAATTTTACTTTGAACGATATTAATTTTCATTTAATTGTGAACGACATTTCCCTTAACTATGAAAGATATTTGTGAACGAGATTTAACTTTATTTTGAACGATATTTGTGAACGAGGTCTTACTTATTTGAACGATATTTGACATCAATTCCAATGTGATTTGACATCATTTTGAACTAAATTCCTCTTAAATGAACGACATTTTACTTAACTGAACGATATTTTACTTAACTGAACGATATTTGTGAGCGAGATCTTTTTTTAATTTTTACCAGATGTTACTCTATTTTGAACCAGATTTGACATTATTATGAACGAGATTTTACTTAATTTTAAAAGGCAAAAAAGTGAGCGTGATGGAGAAGGATAACTAGAGAAAGAGATTGGTGATTATGATGACAATACTGTAGAGAGAGTGAGAAGGGATGTTAACAGTGGAGATGGGAAGTGATCTGCGATGCGGAGCGATGGAGAACGGAAGGAGAGATGGAGAAAGTGAGATTGAGAGTGATGAATAAAGCCAGAATGATGAGAGAGAGAGAGAGAGAGAGAGAGAGTAATTTCGTAGATTGAGTGTACATGTGTAACCGGATGTAGTTGTGAATGATGTTCGTTGCTTTCATTTGCCACAAAATGTTTGACTGCGCAATTTCCATAAGGAGGTAGAGGGCGCTGTTTAGCGTTTTGCTTAGCGCCGCCTGGCGGTAGGGAATGGTGATGCCACCGCCGCCGCTGCTTTTTTTTGCTCTTTATATATTCATGAATTTATGGCGCTCCATAAAAGAGGAGGAGGAGGCGTGGGAGGGAGGGAGGGAATGGAGTGCGCTTCTGATCACGTGATGACCGGCAGCCATCTTAGTAGTTGACGTTAGCGGGACTCGTCGTAAAGACCATCACGAGGCGGATGGGGCCCTACACATTCATTGAGAACGTTTACAATAAATTATTATGGGTTTTGTTTTATTTTTTTTTTACTGATTTTTTTAAATTTATTTTTGCAATATTTTCATTTTCTTAAAATTTTTTTTTTTGTTTTCTCTAATAATTTCATTTTTATTTGTTTTCACGTTTTTTTTGTTGTTTTTTCGTTTTTTTTTTCATCTTTTTTCTTTTTTTTTTTTTTTTCTTTTTCTTCTTTTATTATTATTTTTTTAAGTTCTATTTTTAACATTTTTTGTTTTTAACTTTTTTTTTTAGAATGTTTTTTTCTTTTTTCTCTTTTTTTCTAATAATTGCAAAAGTTACTTTAAAGTTGACTTTCCGAGCCCCATCTCCAACGCCGCTCCTGGCCCCGTGTGTGTAAAACACCGCACCTGACGTCATCCTTATTCGCGTTCGGGTCACGTCCCTCGGGTTGAGAAAGCGTGGGCTGGGCAAGTGGGCCAGTTTGCATATTCCATTTGATGGCGATGATGGCTGCAATAATAATAAATCTGCTCGCCATCATTTATACATGTAGATGGCGCTGCGAATATAGAGGGAGGTAGGGGAAGGGGGAGGAGTGACGTCAGAGGGAGGGGGGGGGGTTGGGGGAAGACATTTTGCCTCAATTTATCTTCGGCTCGTATGAAGTAAGCGAGAGGGAGGGAGAGAGAGAGAGAGAGGGAGAGAGATGGTGACGTCGTAAATTTCTGTGTTTACGTATAGAAGCGCGTGTTTATGTGCGCGAGTGGCGCCATCTACCAGGAAGACGCCATCTTGTGTTTGTAAGGGGAGGGTGGGGGAGGTGACGACGTCGGCACCCCTCCCTACCTCCATCACCTCTCTCTCTCTCTGTCTCTCTTGTCAATCCCTTATCACTCTTTGGGAGAGATTTAACGCGCTGGCGATTGAATAAAAGGAAAAACAAGATGGCCGCCGACCACCGAGTTTAACAGCGCCATTTTTATTGTTTCGCTAACAATATTTGATGCGACGACACTCGATTGTTTTCTTTCTCCCCCCTCCCCCCCCCCGCTTCTTCCCGCCTTCTTCTGCCCTTTCCCCTCTCCACAAGTTTATATAAGTTGGAATTTTTGGTATTATATTTTGGTCGGAAACGAAACCGGAAGTGAGCAATTTCGTTATTACCATGAAAAAGTACAGTATTACAAAAATTTCGCAAAATTGAAGTTCGGTTTATCAATAATACTCGTATTTTACCTAAATACCTTCATTAAATTTCGCTATTATAAAATTTCGTAAAACTGAAGTTCTTATTTTTTTTTCATTCAATTTAATTTCGAAATAAAATTCCATTATAATTTCATTATAGGCTACCGGTAATAAAAAAATTCAATTACAGTACAGTAAACCAATTTAGTGACAATATTAATTTTTTTTTTTTTTTTTTTGAGGTTAAATTTATTGGAAAAAAAAAAATTTAGTATTACGAAATTTAATAAATTTTTTAAGGTGAAATTATATTCAAAACGAACTTCGATTCGATTTTACGAAATTTTTATTTATAACGAAATTTAATTTTTTTTTTTTTTTTTTGAGATTAAATTTATTGAAAAAAACGAAAAAAAAAAAAAAAAAGAAAAGAAAAAAAAACCTTCAGTTTTACGAAATTTTTAATTACCGGGTATAACGAAATTTTATTTTATTATTTATTTTTTTTTTGTGAGTTTGAATTATAACGCTACTGGAAAGCGGAACTTCAGTTTTACGAAATTTCATTACAGTACATGTATAGTGAAAATTCACCGGAAAATCATTTAGTTTTAACGAAAATATTTTTGATTTTTTGAGTTTGAAAAGCGCAACATCAGTTTTACGAAATTTTTAAAATAACGAAAAATTATATGGAATCACCGAACTTGCGAGGTTTACTTATTAATTCCAATAAAATTACTTTATCACCAAAATCAATTTCTTTTTGCGCTTTTTTTTATTTTATTTTATATAAAAAAGGATGCGTATTTTTTTTTTTTTTAAAAAGTTTTGGGTGTAAAATCGTAAAATTCGGCTGCGTCATCGACAAAACGGCAGGCGTGGGCGCGACGTCATTCACCTCGTGTGCGCCTGGTCCGTCGCCGCCAGAGGGCCTTTGTGTTCGCCATCACCGCCAGAGGGAGCTTTTATCTACTGTATTCCTAGAAATGGTAGCGTATTAGACATGGATTAGCCCCGCCTCCATTTGCAACCAAGGTGTTTGGGAGAGACAGAGCGATGGAGAAAGAGAGATATTTTTTTCCCGCGCTCGTAAACGAAAAACCGCCGGCGCCATCTTTTTTAAGCGGGAAAATTGCCGCGCGAAAAGTAAAAGCCGCCCAATTAAATTATAAATAATGAATTTATGTGTTGAGAGATCTCTCTCTCCCTCTCTCTCTCTCTCTCTTGCAGCATCTTTAATTAAAAGATCTCGTTTGTCTTTTTGTTTATTCAATCAATTCGTCTTTTTTCGATGCTCTTAACCGCCTTAATTTAATTTTAACGCGGTTTTCAACCTCCTCTTCCTGTCCCTCCTCCTCCGTACTCATCTCTCTGCTGCTTCGGTTGCTACGGTCATTCGTTTTGACATGGCAGCGGAGGAAAGGGCCATCGCTGACCGATAATAATTTTATCTACGGGTTGAGGATAAGCCCGAAAATGAATAAAATCTACGTGGAAATTAGTTTCGCAAATGAAGTTTTAATTTGTCAAAGTTAGCTTAAAGAGAGTTTAAGTATGTGATTACTCGCGCAAATGAAGTTTTAGAAAGTAATCATTCGCGCAAATGAAGTTTTAGATAGTAAATACTCGCGCAAATGAAGTTTTAGATAGTAAACACTCGCGCAAATGAAGTGTTAGATAGAAATCATTCGCGCAAATGAAGTTTTAAAAAGTAAACACTCGCGCAAATGAAGTTTTAGAATGTAATCATTCGCGCAAATGAAATTTTTTGTAGTTAACACCCGACTTAATCGAGTTTTAGAAGGTAAATTCTCGCTTAAACCGAGTTTTAAGGAGGAAACACTTAGGCGAATGAAAATTTAGAATTTCTTAATCTAGATTTAATTTTTGAATGTTAATTTCAAGTTAATCGACGAATGAATTATTTTGGTTAAACGCGAAGATCATTTCCACTAAATTCGCCTCAGGTTTATTAAGCTCCAATTAAACGTCTTAATCCGAACTTAGCAACGTTTGCTCGTGGTCCGATATTAGTAGAGAGCTGTTGTTAAACCGGAAATTGAAACATTTCTCAAACGAGATTTAAAATAAAACGAATATTTATAAAAAAAAAAAAGATGGTTTTGAGCATGCGCAGATCTACCCCAAAAAGGGCCATAAGAGCCTAATAAATATTATTGTAATCATATAGTTCAACAAACTGAGTAAAACGTGAACTTCCGGTTTGTTTGTTTTTTATTATCCAAAAAAAATTTTGTTTTTTATTATCCAAAAAAAATTTTTTTTTTTGGATACCGGTAAATAAATGTTCAGTGTAAGGAACAATTCACTCTTCAGACAAACTTCTTTCACTCCACTCTTATGACCCATCTCAATCTCACTCTCTCTCTCTGCTCTATATTTTTTTCCCGCTATTTTTTATTTCTCTCATTCGCTCATTTCCCGCGCTTTTGTTGTGGGTCACTTGAAATTGGCGCGCGATTTGTCATTTCAATGTTTACGTTTTGCGACGAAGAGAAGGAGTTTAACGCGCAGAGATAACGCTCGTGTTTTCCGAGGGTGGTTCATGGGGGGCTGAGGGTTGGTTGGGGGGGGGGGGGGTTGACTTTCCTTGATATTATGCAAATGACGTTTTAAGTAAATTTACTCGCTGCTTCCGCTGTTTAAGGGCCAAATTTGGTGAAGGGGAAGGGGGGGGGGGGCTGGAGAGGGAGTGGGGGGTGGGATAAGGGGTTGGGTTGGGGTGGGTGGGGGAGGAAGAAATTTGTGTCGCTCTCAGTTAATAATAACAGATGTGCGTGACGTCATTTGCATGCGCCATAAAAGCCTGTACTAAAGTGTGTTTATGCGTGTGTGGGAGAGCAGTGCGCATGCGCGGGGGAGGGTGATGTGCGTCGAGCGGAAAATATGGCCGTTTGATTTACCAACTTTTCAAGTCGAAAATTTTTTTTTTTTTTTTTGGGTTTTAACTAAAGATGCGACACTCGACTTTTAATGCGCTCGTACTTTCATTTTCTTACAATGGAGGTTTTTGTGTTTGACTGGGAGGGGGGGGGGGGTCGTTGGAATGAGACTTCATCTTTAAAATATCTTTTAATTTTTTTTAATGTCAAAACTTAATCTTAAAATTTACATTTTTTTCTCCCCCTTTTTTTTTTTTTTTTTTAATAATATTTTAAGTGTCTGACTTAGAAAGAAAAATGAGTGAAGGAGAGGGGGGATAGGGGGGTGGAGGGGTTAAGAAGGAGAAATTATAGGAGGTAGAAATGGAGATAGTAGAGATGGAGAAAGGATAGTAAGTAAACTCTCTATTTAGAGACCATTGTTGGGACCGAGTAAAAGTGGTTTTTAAAAAGAATTTTTTTTAATGATTATTTTTGTGCTATTAAAATTGTAATTGTTGTAGCTTTTGACCTTTTGAGTAGAATTGCATTATTATAAATTGTAATCAGGCGTATTAGAAGTGTATTTATTGAAGCACACTCCAATACAACTCACTACATCATCATCTCTCACTGCGCAATACTACTGCGCACCATCTCACTGCTCTTCAAATAGAGACCTCCGTTGAAAAATGTTAGCTAAAATGGTCTCGTAGTAGAGGTGGTTCACTATTAGAGGTGCATTAACATGGGAAAATCAAAGGAACGCATATGGAGTGGTCTTGAAACGGAGGTGGTCTTTAATTAGAAGTGGTCTTCAAACGCGAGTGGTTTTCCAATAGAGAATTTCATTGAAAATGGGACTTAAAATGAGGGTGGTCACGGTCTTGTAGTAGAGGTGGTATACTATTAGAGGCGCATTAACAAGGGGAAAATCAAAGGACCGCATATGGAGTGGTCTCAAAGGAGGTGGTCCTTAATTAGAAGTGGTCTTGGGTAGAGGTTTTCTTGTACCGTGAAACTTCTATACATAAATCATCTTTGAGACCGATTAAAAGTGGTCTTCCAATAGAGAATTTCATTGAAAATGGGATTTAAAATGGTCTTGTAGTAGAGGTAGTCCACTGTTAGAGGTGCATTGACATGGGCAAGTGAGAGGGACGTATTTGAGGTGGTCTCCAATTGGAGGTGGCTTTAAATTAGATTTGGTTTTGCTTATAGATTTACTGTAGTAAAAGAGAGGGATTGAGGGTGGATAAAGATGCGGTAGAGTGACGTGTAGGGGAGGGAGTGATGGTGGGAGAGTGAAGGGAGTGACGTGTAGGGGGGTGGAGTGACGGTGGGAGAGTG
>JAQGAZ010002823.1:0-15010 GCA_034692225.1 Polydesmus complanatus
AGGTTTTAAAAAGTGTAAAATAGTTGCTATTATAGTTTAGATGAAAATAGTTTTAGTCTCAGTGCCATTTAATGTTTGTTTCATTTGCTAATGCAGCCTCAACGTTTGATTTAACGCATGCGGTATTCAGCGTTTTTTTTACGAACACTATGTATAAAACCACTCGTTTAGTAATTAAAAAATACTACTTGTGAAGTAAAAACTCTTGTCAAGTATTCCCATAAATCGTGATAAACATTCATTAAACTGAAAGGAAAAAAAAAAAAATCAAATTTATTGAACTGAAATTTATCTGTCACTAAGCGGATACCGGAACTAAAGCTTCAAAAAAAAAAAAAAAATATTCAAACTTTTATTAAAATTTTTTTTTGGGTTATCTAAACAATAAAGGCATTCATTAAACTCTTTTTATAAAAAAAAAAAAGTAGAGCTAAAATGTACACAATTTTAATCGAAATATAGTTAAACCTCAATTTTGAGACCACCGCTGGGATCGATTAAAAGTGGTCTTCAAAATAATGGAAGTGGTTTACCAATAGAATTAAATTGTGGCTGTACTAGTCTAGAAATTGCAATCAAGTACAGAACTTTATCTAAATCAACTGCAAACAAACGTTGACTCACAACATCATCCTCATCTGGGAGTGCGCACAATGCTACTGCGCAGGATCTCGGTGGTCTTCAAATAGAGACCTCCATTGAAAATAGAACATAAAATGGTCTTGTAGTAAGAAGTGGTCCGCTATTAAAAGTGCATTAACGTGAGAAAACCGAAGGGCCGTATTTGGGATGGTCTCGAAACGGAGGTGGTCTTAAATTGGAGGTGGTCTTGCGTAAAGATTTTACCGCGTATGGTTTCTGTGTACTGAGATTTTCTAAGACATTTTTAATTTACTTAAATTAATATTTTGAAAACGAGCAAAATAAACGCAATTTTTTTGCAAAGGATAAACGTGATGTTTATGAATTTTGGCAGCGGGGGAAAGTGACCCTACCCACGTTGATCAAAATGATGCGTTATTTGTCCGTATCTTCGGGTTGCTGGTGACGAGTAGAGCGGCGTATTAAAGGACGCGTCACGTGGTCTGTGTCTCGGTGGGGGGTTGCGCGCGGATTAACAACTATTTTTAACCCCAGCTCAACATTCGCATCGAAATTCTTCTCCTGCTTTTTTTTTTTTTTTTTTCAAATATATTTATCATATTTTTCCCCGCGAAATGCGCCGCTCGGGTTCACCCTACTCATTTCGCCCGTGGAAACGGAAGCGGGCCGGTGCACCGGGCGCAGGCAGCTGGGATGGGGAAAACGCGTTGGCTGGACTTGGTGTGCTGCGTCGAGCGTCACCGTCCTCCACCGCACTCGCTGGACACGGTGTACACCGAGTACCAGGGACAGGAAGTGAGCTTGGCGGGAGAGGCGGAAAGAAGTTGCAGCAGCCTCTCCTTGAGTTGCGACCTGGAACTGGAATTCGGACTGGAGAACCGAGGCGAAGACAGCGACGCGTCTTTTGGTAAGCCCTCAAGGACGGGAGTAGAGGAGTACAGTTGAGTAGAGGAGTACAGTACAGTAATATCTCGCAATAATGGCGTGATAATTGTGACAGGACCCCGCCATTAAGTGGAAAACGTCATGCGTGGGTTTAGGCGAGTCGAGTAAACGCGGGCGAGTGGATAAGCAAATTTGAAAAGCACGGCTACTCGACCCGTCTAAACAGTTGGGCGAGTTAGCAGTCGAGTAGAAAGACAAGTGTTTTTGCCAGTCGAGTACAGTTGTTAGTGAAAAGGGGAGTAGCTCGGTCGAGTGGTCCTATTTTTGAAGAAAGCGATTATTATTTTGAAGATTTTATTAGTTTCAGTATCATTTTTTTTGGAGTCTTAAATGTTCATTTTTGGTTAATTTTTTATTGAAGCTAGTTTGAAGACAAAGTCGATTAACTGGTCGAGCGACACAAAATTAACTTATTAATTAATGGCAGAAAGAATAAACAAAACAACTCCTGTACTTTAGATAAACATTCACTACATTCGTAATGGTAAACAATCTCGTGGAAAGTGTGTTTTCTATTACAGGATAATTATCGTTTTTAAAAAAATATGTTTACTATAATTATACAGTAGTGATTAGCGCGTAATGAGAAGAGTGGGCGGCCCTGGACGCATGTGCACGGACACACGTGGAGTGAGCGTGTATGGGCAGTGAGTGAGTGAGGTCGAGTGAGTAGGATTTACGGGTGATTTAATGAAAGGGATTGCGGGGGTTGGTACAGGATAAGGGGGGAGTGAGGGAAAAAACAGGAACACATTCTCATGCATTTCATTACAATCGTTCACACATGTTCTGGAATTGAAAGAGCTTCCGGTGGGATTGGATTTCGGTTGCACGGAAAGTCCACTAATTAATCTCTGTTTTTACGAGCTTTTTCCCTCAAAGTTTTTTTCTCAATTTAATGGGTTTTTGGTTGGGAGGTGGGGTGGGGGGAGGTGGGTTTTAATTTAGAGTAAAAGAAATACGAATTTTGAGAAGTTTTAGGAGCAATTTTAAATGCTATGCTTCCGTTTTCTATATTGAATGAATCTATATTTATGTCATATTTATGGTATTTCCGAAAATATATATATATATTTTTTTAGGATAAAAAAAAAAAAAAGTAGTACATCCTGTTAAAAAATATTTTTTGGCAAACGTTATTTATCAACAAATTTTGCTCTTTTAATGCTATTTCTGGGTTTTTCTTCCTGTTCAATTAAATTAAATTTTATGAGTTCAGTCACTACATTTCATGCAAATTTAAAAAAGTAAACACTGCAAAGAATCCGCGTTTTCGATGCCAAAATATATGTTTGTTTTTTATATGGTTATGAACATAGTTACTGTAAACAAGCGAATCTAATCTCATCAAAGTTTTTTTTTTTTAAAGTACCGTACAGTACTAATTAAAATAATTTATTAGTTTTAATAATTACTTGTTGCTAATTATTAATTTTTGTTTGTTATTGTGTCAACGATCCGAACCAAGATTTTTAAAAAAATAACATAAATAAACCTATAAAAATATCGTATTACCAATTAAAATCTCTCATAGTTTTTTTTTTCCATTCTTTCTTTTCTTTTTTTTTTTATTTAAAAAAAATAATTATTTAGTTTTGAAACTTTATTAAATTTACGGGGTGCCAAATTTACTTTTTGTTTATGAAATTTTAAATTAAAACTTAAAAAAAGATTTAATACGAATTCAATTGGGTTCTTTCCGTTTTCCGTACACCGTGTCTCATTCTCGAAAGACCTTTCACGGCCATCGTAAAATAAAATTTATTACGAAGAAAATTTTAATTCTGAACTAAAAAAAAAAAGCTTTATTTTTTTTTTAATACCGGTAATAATTATTTATTTCATCAAATTTTTATCGACAGGAAAAAAATGTTAAAACAAGTTCAATGATGCGCGTTGTACATACTCGTCGGTTCATGCTTTGAAATACGCGCTCGGAGTACTCCGATTACTTTTCGATTACTTTTTTCAAGTACTCGCCCCGCTACGCGTCTGTCAAACGCGAGAGTCGACGCATGCGCCTTTCATTCTTAAAAAGTTTGTGAAAATGTTAAAAATGGCGTTGATCGCTCGCGTCTACGAGTTGAAGGGGATAGTTGAGCGAACAAAAACCGTTGCCCACGCCGTACAACTAAGGATATACGCGACGTTTTAAATTAAACTTAAAAGAAAATAATCTACGACATTTACCGACTTGGTTGATGTTAATAATAAGCAAAAATAGTCCAACCGCTCGGAGTGTATTATAAAGAGGTGAGTTCTTGGTGAAATTCTACGCGTACCGTATATAAAAAAAAAAAATACGCATTTTATATAAACTTTTTTCAGATTTTTCTCCTCGTTGACAAGCGCGTAATCTCTTCGTTGACATTTTTAATCGTATCAGATTTCGTAGAAATTGATAAAATGTCTGTTGCGGAGATTATAATAGCAATTCGCTGACGGAGAAACTTTCCAATAATAATTTTTTTTAATGTGGGATGGTCCGCGTTAACGTGTTGGTGTGCGACGTCGAGAAAGCGCCCAAAGTTTAAGTTTATTCGTGTATTTTAGTAAGTAAATATTTGGTAATATTTGATTAAACGAAATTTTTAGATTTTATTATTCTATTTCTTCTCGTCTAATGATTTAATGTGTACGAGTGAGTGCGGGATTGTGTGCGAATGCATGTCAACATTGGATTGGGGTGATCGGGGTGAGGGCATGACCTCGGGCCGACCGATCGTACAACTGCCTCACTTCTTCCTATGAGAGAGACACAGAACGAAAATGCATGTGAGAGAGAGAGAAGACAGAGGACGACGCACATACAGAGTTCGAGACACTCCCGTTACAAAATTATAATAGAGAAGGGGGGAATTATTATTCATCGAAAAAATTCAGCTGCATTTCATTATTCCATTTAATGTTTGACACGGAATTTTTTTTTTTTATATAGAGGTTGTTTTGATACATTGGGAAAGTGCGTAAAGCTTTTACATTTTTGTAGATCCTGTATTACAAAAGTCTACTTGAAATGTTAGAATTTTAATCTTTTAAAGAGTTACGAAATTATAGCTAAACTTTAGGGAAAATTAAATTCATTAGATTTAGAAGCGGGAAAAATTCACAATTTTAGGGATTTGTATGGTAAACATTTTTGTTTACAATATGAAATTCCATAAAAAGTTTCAAAACATTGAGGTAGAATTGTTACGAAAACTTGCGTGAAAGGATTTGAAATTAATTAATTATAAAAATAAAATGAATAATATTTGCAAAAATAAGTTTTTTTTAAAAAAAAAAATAATCGATAGATTGATAAATATTTAATTAGTTTGGATTTGCTTCGTCGCTTAATAACAATTTTTTTCCCCTTCGAAAGCCTTCATAGTGTAATATATTATAAAATGATATTTCTACTGTTGAAACATGATTAAATTTTTTTTTTCTAATCGTTTTTATCATTTTGTGTTTGCAGATCTTCTGACGAAGGACTTGCGTCAATATTTAAATACTCGATTTTTGAAGGGATCACCGGATCACGATTTACAAAATACGATCAGAGACAATTTATATCTACGAACTGTTCCATGTAACTTGATTTTATTATATACAGTATTTATTTTTTTTTTTTGATTACGATTATATTAAATTGTATTTTTTTTTGTGTAGGTACAACTCGTTCTAAACGAGACGGGGAATTAGATGGTGTGGACTACACGTTTCTGTCGTTGGATGAGTTCTTAAATTTGGAACGAAGTGGAAATTTACTCGAAAGCGGAGTTTATGAAGGTAAAAAAAAAGAAATTTGTTGTAGAATTTTTTTTTTTTTTACTGGTTAACAGTTGAATTATTAAATAACTGTACTGCACTGCAAGATAAAAATAGCAAAAGTTTTAACATTTAATTAATAATTACAGTTTTAGAGATTTTATTGATAAACAAAATGTTATTGAAGAGAACGATTTTAATTGCTAAAAGTTCTAATTTTATTTGTGAAAATGATCGTTGAAATTCAATATTTGTTACAATTAGGTTACGCGTTCTAGTTTAACATGACCCCTGAATGGAAATGTCAAGTGTACTTCTTGAGGAATTCTCTTTCGGCTCCTTACAAGAATTTCACTTGACATTTCTTTAGAGGAACTATTTTTAATTTAAACTAAAAAATGACCATTAAAAAAACAAATGCCAAGCGTGTAATAGCATCTTAAAACTATATTTTTGTGCCAAAATTCAGAAGCTGAAACTGTTAACTTTTTGAGATTTTTTTAAAATTTAATTTCTTTTAACTTTTTACCGGTGAGCTTTTTATTAATTTTGTTTACGATTTTGCAGGAAATCATTATGGGACTCCCAAACCTCCGCGGGAGAATCCCCTGTTGCGACCCCCACCACCGAATCTAAGCAACGGTAGTACACCGCCTCATATCCCCTCGGTGCAAAGCGCAGTTCTTCCAGGGGCTCATCCATCATCCGAAGGGAAACGCCGAAGAAATCGCTCGAACGTGGAAGCGATGGCGTCAAAAGCCGTCGATCCAAACACGTCGATGATGTCTCGTTCTCGAACACCTTCGCTTACTATAGGACCAGGTCCAGGCGGACCGAATAATTCCATTCTCAAATCAACAATTGAAAAGTTCGAGAATTTTAAATTCGAACCCGCCACACCACCCGAACTGGGACCTCTTCCTTCCAACTGGGAAAAGGCCTACACGGATAACGGGGAACCTTATTACATTGAGTATACGACATTGAGCTTTTGATTTGGACGAACGGTTTCGGTTTTCATAAATCATTTTTCTAACTGTTGTAGTCACACATCCGGAACCTCCCAATGGCTGGATCCAAGATTGGCGAGAGTGCAGAAAAAATCGATTGAGGATTGCGAAGATGACGGTACAGGTTTAACCTTCATTTTTTTTATTTTTTATTATTTATTATTTTTTTAATCGAGTTGTAATTAACGTTAATTAATTAATTACATAGAATTGCCTTACGGCTGGGAGAAAATTGACGATCCTCAGTTTGGAACTTATTACATAGAGTAAGTCAAGCAGAATTAATTACTGAAACAAAACGAAATTATAGAGCGCAGTAGTAGAAAACAACGGGAAGTTTAAACTTAATTTGTGGCGTTTCTGAAATTTTGAGTTTATACAATGCCAAATAGGTTTAGATTCACTAAAACAATAAACCGTGTCGAATGCAGAAAGTGGAATTTGGCGATGATGTCATGTATATGATTAAGTTTGAAATTGTTTGCTTGCAAAATACATTCTTATCTTTTGTTTTGAAATGTTGAAACTGGCAGTATCTGGCATAGTTTGTAAATTTTTGACTTAATGAAACGCGGAAATACGATAATTTGAAATTATGTAAAAGAAATATTTGTATTTATTGATAATGTGTTTTATATTAGCCACATAAATCGTCAGACTCAGTATGAAAATCCAGTCCTGCAGGCTCGGCGAGTAAAGGCGCAACAGATCCAACATTCACAAATGTCAAATGGTTTGTTATTTCATTTATTAATTGATTTTGGATTTATTTTATTAATATTAATTATAAAAAAATTACAGGAAATATGGATGAATCGTTTAATGGTATGATCGATAATAATTCTCAAAGGAATTTAAACGATTCTTATCAAAACGAAAAGGTTCACAATTCTTTACCTGGAATCAATAATTACTCTTCTAAACTTCAGGCCCAACAAGGTACTTCTAAATTAATATTTCTACAAGTTTTTTTTTTTGTTTGTTATGGATAAAATAATGTTTGTTATGTTTTTAAATAATGTTTTACAATTATTTTTAGAACCTCCACCGATTCAATTTACTCGAAATCCAGCAGAATTGAACGGAAATTTCTTGACGACCACTTTGGTGAAAGGGAGTCGAGGTTTTGGTTTTACGATTGTGGGTGGAGATGACGAAGTTGAAGAATTTCTTCAAATTAAATCTGTGGTTGTTGATGGTCCAGCCTGGCAAGATGGAAAATTACTGCAAGGTTGGTTTTTGACTTTTGAAAATTTTAGAAAGCGTTTTTTTGTTTAAATGCTGACACTTCACCTTTTTTGTATTTATCAAAAGGGTTTTCATTTTATTCTGAGTTAAACTTTTGTTTCTGATTTTAGGTGACGTTTTAGTGTATGTGGACGATGTGTGCGTTCTCGGTTTTACTCACCGCGACGTAGTGTTAATGTTTCAGAACATCCCAATCGGGGATTGCGTGACTTTAGAAGTGTGTCGCGGTTACCCGTTACCATTCGATCCTGACGATCCGAACACCGAAATCGTGACAACATTAGCTGTTAGTGCGGATAACAGTAGTATGAACAAAGACCGACAGTTAGGACCTCCTTCAGTTGGAGGTTCGAATTACGAAGTGGACGGGAGCGACCGATCTCAGAGAGAGGGAAGTTCGGGTAAAGTCGATAATAACGATCTTCACTCTCAGAATCGAAACGGGCTCCATTACGAGGTGGAGGAAGCGCCGGATATTTTAGATTTTTACGGCCGGTCTCAAGAAATGCTACCGCTGGAATTCATAACGGTAGGAATAGTGAAGGGTTTAATGGGATTTGGCTTCACAATCGCAGATAGTGCTCATGGACAAAAAGTGAAGAAGATTTTAGATCGACCCCGGTGTAAGAACTTAGCGGAAGGTGACGTTTTATTAGAGATCAACGGACGCGATGTGCGAGGACTGGAACATTCCACTGTTGTACAATTTTTAAAAGATTGTTCTCAAGGACTTGAAGCGACTGTGACCATTCAAAGAGGCGGACAATCATCACCTAATAAACATAAAAACAAAATGTTAAAAATGGTACACTTTTTTTTTTTTTGACATTAAAGAATTTAGAATTGTTTTAAATACCGTGCACTTTTAGGCAAAGAGTTTCGACGATAATTCAAGTGTGGGAATGTCCAGTTTCGATAAGCAAGAGTCTAATTTTTCTAAGAGTTTCGGTAAGTTCTATGTAAAAGTGTAGATTTTGTCAGGAAAATTAATTATAAATAGGACAAATCTTAACGACGATCTAATTTTGATTTAAATGTAGATTCAACAATTCCTCCAATGTCACAGTATCGAAGTAAAACACCGACAGCTGATATTTACGGAGGACATCGAGAGAAAGAAGTGGTGCCAATTCGTTCCAAAACGCCTTCTGCGGAGCTTCACAACCGTTCGAGATCGCCCACATCGGTCAACTCTACAAATGCTAAAAACTCTAACATGTACTTTCAAAATGACAATCGGGTAAACATGATGTCTGGAGGTCCTCCTGTACAACAAAAACAAGATAACACCGAGACTTTAGGACCCGGCAGCTTATACGGCACCAGCACTGGGGGCGGTGGTGGTCTTCGTGGAGACACGGTGGACGGTTGGCAGATGAGTAGAGAAGTGAACGAGATGGGTACCAAAGACGAGAACGGTCCGAATGGTAATAACGGTCAGTACCAGGATTGGCCGCCTAGAGACGATCGAATTAATGAAGAAAGCTATTACGGGGTTAATTTCGATCGAGGAAGGAGAGAAGCTGAAGGAAGTGAAGCCTTAAATTATCAACAGAGGAATCAGGAATCCGGCAGACCCAATGTTAATATTTACGAATCTTCTAATAATTATTATGGTCGGGGAAATAATATGACTTACAATGCCATTTATGGACAGAACGGCCAAGCGTTTATTAATTCGGGGATTTATGGAACTAATCCGAATGCGATGATACCGAATAATGAGGAAGTTGCGACGCATAATGCGCGTCGGCAGGGAACTTCTTTCGAGAGGGAACAACCTTCACCTATCACGAATGTAGGTGGAAGAAGAACTAACAGCTGGTACGGGCCTCCTGCCAACAACACTAACTCACTCGTTCAACCGCCCATTGATTACTTCGAGTACAGTATTCACCTTTTTAAGCAGGAGACTGGATTCGGGTTCCGCATTGTTGGAGGAACAGAGGAAGGATCACAGGTAAAATAAAATAATCACTAGTCTTATTTAATATCAAAGCGTTTACATTTTCCCATAAATATTATAACTATTTAATTCATAGATTGTATATTAATACATGAACTGTAAATGTTGAAAGACAATCTAGTTCTTCTTTCATTATTTATTTTATTTGTATTAAAATAAGAGTTATTTCTGTTTATTAGGTTTCGATCGGTCATATAGTACCCGGAGGTGCAGCTGATGTGGACGGAAGATTGAAAAGCGGCGACGAAATTGTGTCGGTTGACGGTCAGTCTGTTTTAAATACTTCTCATCATCACGTTGTTCAGCTAATGGGACACGCCGCTCAAGGTGGAAGAGTAGCTCTTGGAATCAGGAGGAAAATTCAACATCAAGGTTGGCTAGATTATGAAAATATAAAAAACATAGAATCAGGTAATTTAATTTTGCGGTTTGTTTGCAGATTATATAAAAAATCGGCAATGGGATGGTTTTTATCCGTACGACGTGACAGTAAATCGACGTGAAAACGAGGGTTTTGGGTTTGTTATCATTTCTTCAGTAACGAGAGCAGGATCTACAATAGGTCAGTTTATCAAAAATGTTATTATGTGAATCTATAATCAGTAACTAATTGTTATTTTTGGTTTCAATTTTTTTTTTAAAGGGAGAATCATTGAAAACAGCCCGGCTGAAAGATGCGGGTGTCTCCACGTGGGAGATCGTATTCTAGCAGTTAATGGGAAAGATATTAGCGATCTCCATCACGGAGACATAGTCAATTTAATAAAAGATTCAGGATTTAGTGTCACTCTCACAATAGGACCTCCTTTAGGTAAGTGTTTACTCGTTAAAATCTGTCGTAAAGTAATCCAAAGAAGGTTCAGAAATTATTAGCATAAGAGTTATTACAGTAGATTTTAAACCATATAAATTCTGACTGAAACTAAGCATTTTATTATTAGTACTATGATCATAGTCGTCAAACCAAATTTTGTTTATTCTGTTTTAAATTTTAACATTATATTCAACCGTTAAATTCAATTCAATAGATTTTTCTAATTTATTTACTTTTCTTTTTGTAGACGATGCTTCAAGTACCGCCTCAACATCTCAGAAGGTTAGTAAACGGCCTTTCACTTTTTAATTCTTTGAGTGCGTGTGGTTTATACTTTTTTGGTAAACGAACTTGTGTTTGTTGTGGTGTCGGGTTATTTTAGCTTTCGTCTGTGAACGCGGTGGTGGTTTATTCTCACGCGGGAGATTACGATTCGTTGATGCGACGAAATATTTACAATAGTACACCTTGTTTACCGCAAGGTCAACTCGACTCCTCGAGAGTTAGGTATGCAGCTAGCATACTGTATATGCTTTTGGTTTCCTTTTTTAATTTCTTGGTTTTGGTCATAATTTGCATTTGGTGTTTGTTTTTTTCTGTTGGGCTTTTACCTATGTTAAGGCGTTCTTCTACGTATGGTACTGTAAATGGGAACGAAGGTGGTGCTATGAACAGATCTGCATTTCCTTTGCACAAGGTTGAAAATGCTTGGAGATTTGGCTCTATTCAGGTACTTAATATTGACGAAAAATAAAAATTTCCTATCTCTAGGAATTTAGGAAACAGTATAATAGAAAATTGTTACGTTATAATTGCTAAATTGTGATTATTAATTTTTAAATTTGTGGTAAATGTTGCTTATAGGAAGAGAATGTTTTAGAAGACGAACAGTATTACGCGGTGGAATTGTTTCGAGGAACCAGAGGTTTTGGGTTTAGCATTAGAGGAGGAAAAGAGTTCCAAAACATGCCCCTGTTCGTTTTGAAGATCGCCGAAGATGGACCGGCGGCTATAGACGGCCGACTAAAGGTTGAATCGGCTTGAATATTTTAAACGTTTTAGACACAATTACATTACGATATATTTTTAGACTGGAGACCAATTCGTGGAGATCAATGGAGTGAACACGAAAGACATGACCCACGCCGAAGCCATCGATTTAATTAAGCAAGGAGGTGGAGCGGTGAGATTGCTGGTGAAAAGATGCGGCGGGAAAAGTATGCCCAAACACGTGTCTCATTCAGCAGTTCCTTTGGGAAATGGTAAAATTATGATTAATGACGAAATGTTTCTGATTGATCCTCTTTGAAAAGACAATACGAAAAGTACATACAGACTAATTAATACAATTTTTTTAAACCGTAGGTCTCTATTTTTAAAATAAATATTAGTTTTCAGTACAGTAATAATAAAATTTTTTTTTGAATTTTACTTGTCAAAATTAATTAAAAATTTATTTCAAAATTGATTAATAATTAAGTTGCTGAAAAATTTATTACGTTTAGTAAGCAATTGATCAAATGCATTGTTTTTCAAATAAATTTATTTAAAAAATAAATATTGATTGTATACGGTAATAATTATTATAATTACAAATAAAAAAAAAAAACGTGCTACAAATTTGACTCAAAATTTAACAATAAACCATTATTAAAATGTAAAAATAGGAAGTTAATGAAAATTTATTAAAAATTAAGCAGACGCTGGAAGGCAGAATTGGCGATAAGCAAAGTTACACCCGAAAGCACAGCCGAAATTGAATTTTAATGAACTAGTAGCATTAATAATTATTAAAGATTGAATTAACGGCATTGTTACAGTCTATCAAATACGATAATATTTGATTTAATCTTAAATCAATCAGATATGTTAAACGTTACTATTGAAATTATTACTGTATATCTGAAATTTTTGAATCTGTTTGCAGAGCGTAGTTTTGAAATGAGCAATAATCAGTCGTCGGTGGTGAGCCCAGTGATAAGTGGTAATTTACAACCCAACAGCTATTTGAGCGGACCTCCAGGATCGCACTTGTCTCCAGCAGGTGTACTTAACGGACCTTTAGGACAAAGTTCTCCCAGGGTCATTTTATCGGATCAGGACGTCTACTACCCTTATTGGCAGTACGAAAGAGGCCCAGTATAATATCAGCTAATCACAGTAAGAATTTGAGCGTGAGAATTGATACCAAGATGAAAACTTCAACAAACAACCAGAGTCGTTAAACTGTACATGTAAATCTCTTTTTTATTTTGAAAATATACTTTTAAAGAAAATGTCAACAAACTTGTTTCAGTTTCATCGCCTTGGTATCAAATTCTTCGATATAAACTTTGATCGATTTAAATTTACATTTGAATAGGTAGCTAAATATAATTGAGTGTTTTTTTGACACGAGTCTAGAGATTGAAAAGTGTGTGATTTATATTTTTTTACGATCTTATATTTGGCTGACATTTTTGATGAACTATGACGTTGCGTATCGAGTTTAAAGCAACTTAAACTAACCACTTTCTAATAACTTTAAAATTCTGGTTTAATGTTTTTATTTTTTTTTTGTACAATTCAATTAACTCGGAAAAGTTATTTTAATACCGTTTTCAAAAGTTCACCGCAACAATAGAGAGAAAAAATTTTAAATTCAGCACAATCAATTTTCAAAATGTGTTTATTTGGGGGAAATGAGTGCTCTAAATACTTAATTTTTTTTAAGTGTTTATTAAGAATAACAGCCAAAATCATTGATGAAATTGTGTGAAGTCACTCGGTGCCTAATTCTCTTCAAATTTGACTTTAGAATTGAAAAGATATAAAAGACTTTTTGAGAATTGTAATACGACAATTCTCAACGACAATCTATTCGAATTAATCAATAGCCGATAATTATTATTATATAAGGAACACATTATAAAAATTCGTTAATGTACTTCGAAAGTTCTATATATTAGTAGATTTTTCGAGTCTACAAACTTTTTACAAAGCTCTATTATTATTATTATTATTTCTTTTTCTTTCTGTATATGTATTATGTATCGTCATCTTTAATCTCTCTCATACACTTTGTATATCAATTTATTTTCACGCACATCTTTGAAATAAGACTATTATTATTATTATTTTTTTTGTTTTATTATATACAAATATATTATATTATTACATAAATGATAATTTCTCGTATATTTCTTAAGTGTTTGGCGTTGTTTTTTTATTCAAACGAAGTATGAATATAGCGTTTAGATAAAAATTCAATAACATTAAAACTTATAACATTACAATTTTCTGGAAGAAAACTTTTCAGAAACTATTTTCTTTGGAGAAAAAAAATTGTGTTGATAATAATTCATCCAAAAAGTATTTTTTATTTCAAAAACATTGACGTAAATATTATGCAAATTCGTGTTAATTAAACGCGCATCACAATTATTATAATCGAATTTAGATAAAATAATTCTTAACACGTGATTAAGATTTAGATATCTCGAGTTTAACATTATGAGCAATTAAAACATTTACACACCGCTTTTGATATGTTTCACATAGGAAAAAAAAAATATAATAATACGGTATATAAATTTACAATAAATATTCAAAAATATATACGTATCGAACAATTATTGATTATTATTTTTTTAAACAATTTTATCGGTTTAGTAATAGGCTGTGACTTGCAGATCAAAATTATGTAAACAAAAGCTACAGTATATTTTGTGGAAAATTATTCTTAATACAGAAAATCTTTTTGAAAGCTGTCATTTGCAGCCTCACTTGATTTTCGATTAAAAACAATTTTTAATTAACTAAATTTTCTTGATTTTGAAAAAGAAAATTAATTCATAAAAGTTATTTCCATAAATTTTTACTTTTTTGTTTATTATAATTTTTCAAATCACATTTAACTATAATAATTTTTAAAACAATCTCGAGTGTATAACATTTATAATAATTATCCGCAATAAGCATATGACATAAAAAAAAAGTAAATAGAAAAATTCAGATTCAAAATTGAAAGCTGCACTTTGATTTTGTCTTAGTTTGTCAATTGCACTTTTAGTAGTAGTAGTATTACAAAAATAATATTAAGCACTTTCTGATAAGTTAATTCTGAGCACATCAAGTAATTTATTTTATTCAGAATTAATTATTAAAATAATTTATGCTGGTATTTTAATGTACTTGACACTGCTTAAAAAAACTTAGAAGTTCAGTTGAATTCTTAATAAAATTTAAAACAGAATTTAAACAGTGAATTATCTGAAAATAAGATACATATTATTATAATCCGATTAAAACAAAAAAAGTACTGTTTACATTAGTAAGTCGTATTTGTACGTTACATAATAATAATAATTACCGTGTATATTTCAGGTAGCGTCGAGATTTAGTGGGATGCGCGTTTCATGTGCCAAAGTTCGATTATAAAAAATAAATATTTCCGTTTAGCACAGATAAACTTTTAGCAGCCATCAATAATAGTTTACATTTTACCGCAACATCCTCGGGCCATCGTCATTTGAATATCAAATCACAAAGTGCAGGAAAACCAGTGTAAACAACGAAATTTGGTTTCTAATTTCCCTGGGAAAGTATATCATCGATTTCAATTCGTAAACAAAATAATTAATATTTTTATAGCGTACAGTAATTTTATAATATAGGAAGTACCAACTCGTG
>JAQGAZ010002824.1:0-15002 GCA_034692225.1 Polydesmus complanatus
ATTAAAAAAATTCTAATTTATCAAAACGGTTTTATTGCGTTTTGAAATAAGGTACTTTTCGCTGCCCCACCCTGTACTACTGCTCGCACCAAAATAAAATACTTAGTTGATTCCGACTAGAAAATAATAACGTCGAGTTAATCGCTCGCGAGTAAATTTTTGATTTCGTCTTTGTAATTGTTTATGAGAGTAACGAGTTGACATTAAGAAGAAGAACTTCCAACGGTTGAAACTGTTTTGTTTGGCATAAAGATTTAAAAAAAAGCGACGCGTGTGTTCTGATACGCGGTGGTTCAATAAAAAGTGAGCCAAACTTTTATTCCATTAGTTTCTAATGCCTGATAATAATTATTAATCATACATTTAGAGAAGAGAACCAACAATTTGATTTCATAAATTACTCTATGACTCTATTCATTCAAATTTCTGATTATGTTGAAATCATATTGTTGGTACAATTCTCTAAATATTTTGAAAATGTCAGTATGATTAATTATCCGGAAACAAAGTTTGATTTACTTTATATTGAACCACCGTGTAATTTTGTGATTGCGTTTAACTTCGCTTTTGCACATTTCTCTACTGCCATAACTTGATATTATTATGAAAGGTTTTTTTTATATAATATATATTCAGTATTTTTATTTTTTGGTTAATCCGTTTTGTAAACATGCACCAAAGTTCAAAATTGTGCACGCACACCCATAGCGCGGAAAGGGCAAGCGATAAATTTAGCTTTGCGGCAAATTTCACCGACATCTTAATCGCTTCAACGTAAACATTTGAAAAATAAAAGACTATACTTTTATACTTACTTTTAATCTCGAATAAATCGATCTAAAATTATTATTTTTTTTTAGTTATCTTAAAACATTCGAGAATCGCAATATTATTATTATTTTTTTTTTTGGTTATTAAATGTCAGACGTTTGTTGAAGCAAGATGTTGTTTTTTTTTTCTGTTAGGTTTTTTTTTTCTTTCTTTCTTGAAGCAAAATGTACGTGTGAATGAATTTAGATGGCGGAATTTTGTAGATTGTCGAAAGCAATATGCGATAGTTGGAGCATGCGCATTAAATTAATAGGGGAGGGAGATGTCTGATGTCGAAGCTTTGATTACTTGTCTGAATTTGAGTCTATTTTACGCTGGCGCATTTTAAACGTGCCTAGCTGTTGCCGCCTTTGCGTCGAAATGTCAGTTACTTTCATTCCACGCAATCGGAATTGCATCGCGTGAAATACGCTCTATTAAACATTTCTCAATCGATTTTTATTAAATCGAAAGAAATTTGGGAATGAGGGTAGTAGGGGGGAGTCTTTTTTTTTTATTTTTAAAGCCCATCAATATTTTTAAATACCCAAAGAAATAAATCATACTTTAAAGCAATCTTTAATTTAATGTTTCTCATGGTAAGCGACGAAAATATTCGATGATGAATTGCATTAACGTTTATCAGTCAATTTTTTTTTTCTTCATGTTAATATCTTATGTAAATAGAAGATTTATTACATTTTTATTTATAGATTTTTTTTTCTTCATCTCGCCTTTCTATTTCCTAATACGAATCGCGAATTGCGCAGTTAAAATGAAATGTGAGAAGTCGTTATCACGCCAAATTTGTCATTTAACGTGCTCATAATTAAAAGATAGGATTGTCAGAGTTTTTATCTTTTGAATTCGAAATTTACGAGTGACGTTCGCGCACTTTTATTACGAGTCAAGCGCGCTAAGCGATTTCTCGATAAGGTTCCCCGGGAATACTGGTAGAGAAATCAAGGTCTCAACGCATGTCCTAGGCCAAAATAACATAGACCGTACTGGTTTTTTATTTTTTAAAAAAAATGTCTATGGAATTGTACTACGGTAGCAAGCTGTACAATGTATGTATCGAGGTCCATCTACTCGACACAAAAGACTGTGTTTACAACCGCAATAACGAGTCTGAAATAATTCAAACGCCGCGCACGTAGATCAACTCGCTCGGTTACGCTATTTTTTTTATTTTTTTTTCAACAACAATTAAATTTGGCCAATACAGTAGTTGTGTGAGAATCGTGTTAGACGTCGATAAGATCTAAAGCGCTAGGTGGTCTATTCATAGTCGCTTATAAAAATTTTATAGCTTCTTCCGTACTTTAAAATACAGCTTAAAGTATTTTATTGTTGAAGTACTATAAAGTTAATTTGCGTATTGACCTATTATTGAACAGATTGTAAAATCAATACCGGTACTCGAAGTTTATTATTATTTTTTTTTACTCTCCACCAACAACCGGTAAACCTTTTTTGAATTTTCAGAAAATAAAAGCTGGAAAAAAATTACATTTTTTTTTTTTTTTTTTAAATGAAAGTTTAACGATAAAATTGAATTAAAAACAAAAATAGATTTCAAAGCAGAGTGGAAAAACGGGGGTTTTTTTTTTGACAAATCAGAGAAATTCGCTAACTCAATTTTGATAAATTGTGGACATTTCCAATTTTGGAATAAAAAAATAAAAAGAGTTTTTTCAAAAGAGAAAAAAAGCGAACTGAACTTTTTTTTTCTGTCAAAAAATAAAAAAAATTCTCATTTAAAAATAATATTAAAAGTGATTTTTTTTTTTAGAATTTAGTATTCAATATAATCGATTTAATCTAATTCTGTACATTTCTGTATTTTATTAAATGTGCACTTTGAATTTATTATTTTTTTTTTTTTGAGAAAAGAGAATTATTATAACTTAGATTAAATATTTTAAGTGCTCAAACCTACAAAAGGTATCGGTAATTAAATAAAAATAAACACTACAAAAAGATAAACACATCGGTAAATAAAACGTTAGAAAAAAAGGTGTAAGAGTTATTGACAGAAGATTCGACATTACTGTATTATTTTAAAAAACAAATAATATTTTTTGTGCGATTTTGATTGAGTAAAAAAATAAAATCGAAAACAAAAAAAATCAAAATAAAGCGCTACAATAAGTTATGGGTGGCGCGTGAATGCGTTCGCGTTGGCTGCTTGATTTTTTATCATCGAAATTGAATTGCACGGTGGAAGTATGGTTTCTAAGCAAAAAATAAATGTGGTAACTTGGAAAAGTCGATCTTGAAAAAATGAAAAAAACAACAAAAAAAAAAAAAAACGTGAGTTCCATTTGGTTACACACAAGTGCTTCCAGACCCATAGCCTCGTATTGACCTTTTACTCATAGTCATCAATACCGAGAAAATAATACAAGTAGCTGAACAACCAGTAAAAATCGGCATGCTTCATCCGCCATCTTTTGGGAACAATAAAGAGAAAGTATTTCACTCAACCTTTTAAAAGAAACTTTCTTTCGGTTTGCCACTTATACCCTGGGTACAAGTAAACGTGAAATACTCGCGCCCATTTCCAAGGGATAACTTTTGGCCGACTGCAATGCGACATTAACAAGAACTTCCAATTAATCTTTTATCTAGCTTCCGATTACGTATGCAGGCCCATATAACATAAAACAATTTTAAGGTGAACTGTGGAGTGTTAATGAATTATAACTCGGTTATAGCGAAATCGAATTGACCAACCATTTTATGACGTTATATCCGAGTAGCCTAAAACACTTGCGAACGATTGATGGATTTGCATTTACAGTCGAATATTCTTCAATACAATGTACTGCATTGGAAGACCTCCGACCTATCGGTACCAAATGCAATGGTACCAATCGATCGGGGTCCGACAAGGGATTCACTTATGTTCGCAGAGGAATTTTGAAACCGGTTTCAATCGATGAAACCAGTTCCACATTTTGGTGTCAACGCGAAAGGTTTGGTGGAATTCACTCCGCCTTCTGCAAACCTCTTCCCAATGATCTTTTTAAAACGCACCGAAAGCGACGTCACAAAATCAGTAGTTTTCGGTGTGAACGTTTTTGTTGAAATCGGATTGCTCCAAGTAGTTTACGTCATAAGAAACTTGGTCGAAGAGGATTCACAAAAACCTATTTTTCGATGGTCTGATCGATTGGTACCATTGTGTTTGGTAAAAAAAAAAATGAGGTTATATCCGAGGTCGTTTTAACCTTCAAAAACTTTGTCTTAAATAAATAACTACGATTGAGAAAACTTCAGAAAAGCGTGTTGTTTATACCGGTATGTGGTTTGATTTATAAGGATGAATTCGTATTGTTTATTGCCAAATATTCAATAATTCACGTTACGAATGTTCTTTACTTTTACGTTTTGGATTTTAAAAAATAAATGATACATTGGAATGTGACGTGCATATCATGAATCAATAATTAAACATAACGAAACCATTTTTTTTATAAAGTGTTTTTCGAGATGGGAATTCCGAATCTGGATGGGGTTTCTCTCTTCCATTTGTTTGCCTAGCGTTTACAATTTTTTACCAAGCGTTTTATGTGTTTGTTTAGTAAGCTCAGAAAAAGACAAGGAAAAATCATAACAAATACTCCAACTTTTTTTTATTTAGTTTATGGGAATAGTATTGACATTAAAACAATTGATGAAAATCAACAACCGGAATTAAAATGGTTGACCCTATTTGTAAATGGGAGAGAGGTGTTGTGACTCTACTCAAGACCCATTTTTCATTGTTAAGTATTTTATTACTTTTAAAATTGGTTTACGGTACGTTTCGTATCTAACGAGTTCTTCAGATAAACTTTTTTTTTTTTTTTTTGAATTGAGACCATTGCCGGATTGATCGAATTCTTTATCGTGCTTGTTCTTTAACATTATCGATCCCATCTGCTGAAAATATACTCTCCAAAAAAAATCTTCTTTCAAATTGCAAAAACTAATTTTTTTTTTTATAAAAGTTTATATCGTACAGTACTGTATTTTTAATTACGGTACCGGTACATAAAATAATTCATCAAACCTTGGATTGACTTACGTTATTCACCGCGAAGTCTGAAAATAATTATAGAAGCCAATTTTCTCACGATTAATTATTATTTAACTTTTCTTGGCAGTATTTCGACGACTTAAATTATAATACAGTATTGCGTCAAGTGTTAATTAAAAATTCAGATTGAAAATATTGACAACCAAACGAGAGGATAGGATGAAAAGGGGTTACTCGGCTTGAGCTATAAAATTAATTGCGCTATTTGAGAAGTTGTTTATTAAAATATTTGTAAGCGCCGACAGACGCTGGTTGGGTAAACCTAGGTTATGGAACTTGAGCATTTGCGAGGGAGAAGAAAAAAAAAAGCTAACTTTATGCCAGATGTTGCTCACGTCATTTACGTACGAACCGTAGCGTTCATATGAGTGAATGGAATAGCGGATTATGTTCACTTCACATGTTTCAAGACGAAAAAAATGTTGTTAAAAAAGCAATTTTAATATCGTGTTTTATTTATTTCTTTTGGCGATAAAGAAAACGTTTGTTGAAGAAAATATTTATTATGTGGGAATGTAAGAAAAACCACTTGATTATTATTGTGATAACTGGAGTAATGTTTGCCAGTTTACTGAATATACAGTTGAGAAATCGGAAAGAATAATTGATTTCTATGATAACCATGAACTCGTACAATTTTAATTATTTAACATTAATAATTAGGCTATTCAGTTGAATTACAAAAAAACTAATTCATAACCACAAAAAATTAAACGTTAATAGTGAAATCAAATTGCGTTAATTTCATCCAACATTCAAATATTTCGAGATGATCTCTACTCGATTATTATAATTTTAAGCATGAGCTAAAAACTATTAAGAGATTAGATTGAGTGGTTGTTAAACTTGATAGCCTTTGCTTGTACGACTTTGCATCGATTTAATTGTAATTATACATGGTGTGGCCGTTTAAATAAAGCTCTGAATTTATTACAAGGGTGTAAATTAAATGTTAGCAAATTCAGAATAGATGCCTAGGGAAGCTGCTCACCCAAAGAGATGCCTCCCCTACTCTTAGTAACAGTTCTGTAACCCTAGAAGTAGAACTAGTCGGTCACAGATTTTGAATGTTGGTCCACAAATAGCGAACAATATTCGTATCATGATATATCGAGGATTCATTCCATTAAAAACAGCTTTATTTTTGCAACTTAATTTTTTTGTAGTTTTTCTTTCTTAACAAAATTTTAAAAAAATTAAAATCGGAAATAATAAATCTTTATCTTTTAACCTTTTTACACGCACTCTTATTTTGGGATTAATCATATCAGTTGCGCTGACTCGGGCACCGACGATAATCATGATTTGTGGTAGTAAAATATTGATACAGTATTTTTTTTGTTGAAAATATAAACAACGTAAAATACTTCCGGAGTAATTATTCAAACCCCCCCTTTTTTTTTTTTGTTTATTATCTCCGAAGAAATTTATGTTTTCCAATCTCATAAAAAAAAAAACCTATATAAATCTGTCAAATAACGTCGCGTCCACCTACTTTACTTTTTTTTTTTTACCCTTTACTCGTCCAGAAATCGCAGTTCAATAAAAAAAAAATTTTTTTTGGCAGGCGTTGCAGTATTTTGTTCGTTTGTTTATTCATCGTCATGCATAGTCACAATTTAAATACAATAAATATTTTTCAAAGAAAAGTGTTTGCGAACGTTAAATTCGGGGCAGTAATCTGAGGTCATCGCCTATCCAGTCGAGACGCCACGTTAGGTTTTTTTTTTCTTTTCCGAAAAGATACTTTTTAAAAAAAAAGTCGTTCCGTTTCGAAACGAACGATGACGTCACAACATACGACAGACTCGAGCTTCACTATATTTTAATAAAATACTGTACAACAGAATTTACCAGCGGCGCCGTACAAAGAGTTACACTCGAATGAATTTTTAATGTTATTGATGGACTAACACGAAAAGTTTACGATTTAAAAGGTTTAAATAAAAAATACATGATGGAGGAAGTAGGATTGTTAGAAATTACGCTTTTGGGTTATTATTTTTTAATTGGATTTGGTAGGTGGATTAAATAAAAAACAGATGGCACTGCTTTTTTTTAGAAAAAACTTAATTTTTTTTGCATACATGTACACGGTGTCCGTAAAAACCGTTCCCAACTGAATTAGTATTAAATTCTTTTAATAATCTAAATATTTGAATGACGCATATAATAAACTTCACTTTAATAAAGATTTTTTTTTTTTAATATTGTTCTATTCTGTGTTTAAAATATCTTTTTTCGGCCTCAACTGCTTGATCGAAATGGTCCCTACCTCAGCCGCATAAGTTCACTTCCAAGTTTCGTTATTTTGTTTGGTGAATAGTAAACCTTTTCTTGCATTGCGCCCCATATTCTACACAATTTAAGTCTGGGATATTGAAGAAGAGCGCCAACGTATGATACAGCAATGAGACGCATTCGATCAAGCGGGAATCAATGCAGAGCATTGTGAGTGAGCATGATGCGTTTTACTGCTTGTGTTGAGGCCTAAAGAGTATATTTTAAACACAGAATAAAACAATTCAATGTTAAAACAAAAGTTTTTCTATGTGCTATTAAAATATTTAGATTATTAAAAGCATTTAATACTACTTCAGTTGAGTACGTTTTTTATGAACACCGTGTAGCCTATATTAATTTTGTATACCATGTGTAGCATGGTATGTCGGTAAGGTAGCGTTATTAAGCCGCGTACCTCTAAATCTTTACGTATTTATCGCAAACTCCTAATTAAAAAAATACTAGTTTTGCGTCATTATTTTTTGATCAAAAAAAAAAATCATAAATAAATTATGTACAGGTTATTTTATTCCGTGTTAACTAACCTAAAACCCCGTAGTTGAGCTCATTTTCGACAATAAAAATTGTTTTTGCTAATTTTTATTTAATTGAAGCCTAACAATTTAACGAATAGATAAATACGAGAATGATAATTTTATGCAAACAAGATAGTAATTTAATGTTCGTTCATTTCTTCCAGCTCAGTTAGTTATATTTTCCACATAAGCTGAAAATAATAATCTATTTGGAAATTGCACGAAGAATGGCATGAAATTGTGTTTGAAATGGCACGCAGAGTTTGCGGAGAAGAAGGCGAAATTTGCACGCTTCGCGAGAGCCACATTTTCTTTGTCATAATGCAGACATTCTACAGTGGTGTTATTTTTATTTGCATGTCTCATCAGCATGCAATGCGGTCAAATATACGCTATTTTTTTTTTTTTATTTTTGCCGCTGGAAAAAAAAAATGTCAACGTGCCTGAACTTAAACCATCTTCTGCTGCTGCTTATCAAATGGAATGTTTGAGACGATTTTCTAAAAGATCTCTTAGTTTTTAATGTTACTGTCTATTTCCATTTGGACTGCTGCATCCGAACGCAATCTGTTGACGACGCTCTTAAGGCGTATGCCATGAGCGTTAGGGTTTAATACTACTACCGTAAATTTTCTTCAAGATGGGGGAGAAAGAAAAAAAAAATTATGATGCATAAAATATTTACAACGAACTAGATTTTTGTTATATGGAATTTGTGGAAACAGGAAGTCGGTAAACCTCTTCAAAAAAAGTATTTTTTTTTTGTTGAACCGATAACGAAAAAGCACTTTGAAACGAAGAACCTTTTTCTTTTCTTTTTTTTTTTTTCAAAAAAATAAATATGAAAATTTATCTGGTTTGTGATTTAACAATCTTTTTTTTTTCTTCTGTGAATGATTTTTTTTTTCGAGTGAGTTTTTCAAAATCACAAATAATATTATTTTTTATTGTGTACAGTTTATGTGTTTATAGAAAATGTGTATTCGGAAAAGTTTTAACGATGTTGTACGAGTGCAATAGTGCGTCGTGCTAAAATGTAATGGGGCTTTCATAAAAATTTTTATTACTTTATTCGTACATTAAAGCCTTCTAGTGTTTGAAAATCAACGTGGCATTTTATTTTGTCACCTTTCAAGCTTGGGGAAAAAAAAAAGAAAAATATTTTGCGTAATAATGTTTCAAATAAGAAAATTTAATTCTAGATGCTGAAGCAAATTACAATCTGCAATAAAAATTTTTTTTTTTTTTTTTTTTTTGTAAAAGAAGAAAACTGTACTGTAATAAATTGTGATAAGATAATAATCTTGGGATTTTAAACTCAACGAAATAATTAAAAGTTTTTACGGATTTCGCTTTTGGCACGGTCACGCCATATGGGAAATCGTGTGTTATCAGATAAAAGTTAAAATTTTTTTTTTTAATTATTATTTTTTTTTTTTGAGTTTGAAATTAAAATAGAATACAGTGTAACGCAAAATTTGTATCAAGAGTACAGTATACGAATAAATATGTGGCAAAGTTTGGTAAAATGAAAGGGCTAGCAGCAATAACCACCCGACTCCATTTTTATTGATTTCAACCAACTAAAAAATTGTTTTTAGAAGATAAGAACTAGCATGTATTTATCAAAATGCAGTTTCCACATCGTTATTTTATGCAGAATGAATAATTAATCACCATTAGCGTTTTGTTTACATAACGCTGATTTAGTTTCTAGAAAATTCGAATAATATTATGTTGGACAATCAATTGAGGTTAGGAAATTTGATGATTTGGGTTTTATCTAATTAATTATTATAATTTTTTTAAAATATTACCGGTACTGCATAATGTGTTATTACGGCATGTCGTAATGTTACGAAACTTAATTCAAAATCGCCTAAAAATAAAGTTGCCTATTATTTTTATAATGCTCGAATAACATTTTAAAAATAACAATAGCGTCATTCCTTATTACTCCCACCATTCCAGGTTTGAATGGCGTCACCTGCAATCTAAAATACAATGCAATACATGCTTCTACTCCAATCAACTAAATTTGTTATTTAAAATGTTTATTTAAAGCTTTGACAGCTGCTTTTATTGTTTCTTTTTTTTTTTTTTTTTTACAATATTTAGTTTGATAGGAATTTGATTAAATTTCAACGTTTAATTTAATTCAAACTTTCTAAGCAAATTTTAAAACTCGTTATTTCGAGTGGAATAGGCGTTGTAAGAGCTAGGGATGCATCATGCAATGATGTTGCACGCCTTCTATGGCTTAATAAATTCAAATTAACTAAATCTATTTTTCCTCTCATACATGTATAAAAGACTGAAGGTCAACAAAATGTCAACATAGTATCATGATATTTTTCGAAATATTTCTACGTATTTTATTGCTTTAATTAGGCTACTATTACAGTACAATACGTGCAAATGTTCGCATACAGCTACCAGCGTTTTGCTTAATTAAGTAATATCCGATAGTGTATTCTGCAAAATTAATTTTTTTAACCAAGGCAGAATTATCATCATTAAGAACTCTTACTGTAAGGTGAAAAAATATTATCGAAAATCAGAATGTTTTTAATTTTGTGAAAATTTCTGATACATTAATCGAAATTTGAGGTCATTTCTAAAATGATGCCATGTTTTTCTCTTAGGTTTGAGATTACTCGCCGATCGATCGATACGAAGCTCGAGATTTATCACTCAGGTTACTAATGTACTTTACTCGTTATTTTTCCAAGTTAATGCACTGTAGCTCTACTGAACGGCACCCGTAATATTAATAAAAACAAGTCGAAAATAAGAATTAAAAGCTTGTTTTTCGTTAGGTTTTAAGGAAAATAAATGCAGAGCTTGTTCGCAATGACATATTATCCCAATAACGAAACGCTATAATTACTTTAACAAGTGTCAGGACCGGTACATGCATTTTAATTGGAACTTTTTTAAAAGCGAAATTAATGATTACTTGATAATTTCCGTTAACGTGGATTGATAATTGGTTGGCGCGTAGATTTGCGCAGTGGAAAAGTTTTGCTAATCTAAATTCAATATAAAAACAAAAAAAAAAAAAAAAGTCTGCGAAGTCTTATTGCGCCAAATTCCCATCGCGATCTCGAGATATTTAACGCTTGAACGTATTTGCTAGATCATAAATCGATAGTTTAAAGCGAAGACCGAAACCGAACTTCGTCTCCTCAACTCACATTAAATAAATATCGAAAAACAAGAATACGTAGGCGTCGGGTGTGTGGACAGTATTTGGCGACATTTTCAATAGCGCAGGGCTACACCCCATCTCAAGCAATAACATAACGTTGACGTACTTACTATACACATGACGAAAGATAAGGGAATTAGCGAACCTTACGCTTCTTCCTTAATTCTATTAAAATTTAAACTGAGGATAAAAGAAATTTACACGCTATTTATTTTTGAAAATCAACAAAATTGCATCTCGTAATTATCGATTCTCGCGTGGAGAAAACTGTCGCCCGCAATATTTTCTTAATGATAAATCGATCGTACACGGGTTTACCATTAAGAATTACAGTAATAATTCGCACATGCTTCGATTTAATTGAACCTTACGTTTATTTGTTTAATTCAATGTACTTATTAGTGCATTATCGCGACTTATTATTTTCCATACGCGATGGAATATTTTTCCCGGGTCACGCTACATTTCTGGAAATTATCTCGATTGTAAAAATAGAAATTAATTATCAATGGGTCAATTAGACTCTAGTATTGTAAAAAAAATGTTTGCTCGGGTTGGTTTTAAAAAGTCAGCGATTGTTCTTAATAATCGAAAGTGCGGCTCGGACGAAAAGCTCTCGCCCAAACATGTCAAAATGATAAATGCTAATGGAAGTTTACGGTTTTTCAAATGACCGAAATGTCTGAGTTTGGTTAGATCTGGTAAAAAGCTGATTAAATAAGATGCTCGAATACGTTCTAAGATACGTTAAAGATCCAACTTCCTGACCTTTCGAGACTTGCTTGGCAGTCATGTCTTTCCGTTACAAATTTATCGCCTAATGGTTGATTCTTTGCGCGGCTTTTCCACTCGAGCAGATGACTGGGTTAAATGTTAATACTTGCTGCAGCTTTTGCTTACTGCTAATGCTTACGTATTCAGCAGGTTTTCAGATGGGCATTACTTAGGATGGTTGCCCAATGTATCTTGTCCTGGTAATTGTACGTGGGTAATTTTTTAATGACTTAATGTATCATTTTTTAATGACAAAATGTAGCCTGCATGTTAGATCGGCAAGGTTTCCAGAGAACTTGGGCTTTAAAAGCGGAGAACCTGGCTTAGAAATGCTGCCCTGGTTTTAATAGAAAGTTGCTTTTAATTACGTTTTAAACGTTAAGTTTTTAAATTTTAATAGATATGGTCTTGATTGAAAGTAAATATTATTATTGGAAGCCTTCGACGTGTTTGATAGATTAGGTTTTGTCGGGTAATCGTTTTCTTCGTTTGTTTACATTGGCACTTTTTCGGTTAACCCATTTTTGGTGCCAAATACTACAACAATAAAGGCAATGTACTGTATTTACAAATATTAGCAACATAAATAGAACAACATCTTTATTATTATTATTTGGTGTTTTGTCGTTGGACACAAGGGAAGAAATTGGCATAATTGTTGCATTCTATTTACCATTAATATTTTCAAAAAGGCGTTGCGCTAACCGAATAGTATCTTTACATTAAATTTTAAAAATAATTACTTATTATTAGAGTAAATGAATTAGGTTTTTCGAGTTGGCTTTATTTTCCGTTTAAAATGTATTTTAGTAGAAATTTGCGCGAGCTTAGGGAAAACACGAAACCTTTGGGATTGCATGTACAGTATATTTATGGAGATCGTTGTTATTAAATTTCACAGCGAATGTCTGAACCGTGATCGAAAACTGAAAGAATCTCGAAAGACTTTAGAAAATGATTACCATTTGTTAAAAAAAAAAAAGAGGAACTTTGCTAGGAATACAGTTAAGGAGTATAAATTTATCTAGAATATTAAAAGTGCTCTCAAGGCGTTCTCCCATTTACAGAGCTGACGTGACATAAATTCAAGAGCGGGTTGTAAGGTGTTTTTTTCTTAGAATTTTTTCCATATTATTATTATACCTTACTTCCAATTTTTCACAACTTTTTTTTTTAAATACACTTGGATGTAGAAAGTCAGGCTACTATGAATACCGGAAGGTTTTTTTTCCTTTCTTTTATTTTGTAAAAAAATATTTTTTTGGCAACCAAAATCATTCTGTTTCTGACGGATTTCTGCAACGGTGAACAAATTCATCTCTTGCATACATCAATTGAATAGAGCCGGTCAATTTTGTAGCAGAATTATTGGTCGCTCGAGATTTGAAAAGGAGTTTCTGTAAATACTTTTTAGATTTCGACGAAAGAAAGTGGTGACGACAGTATAAAGATTGAATTATTAGATAAAAAAATAATTATAAAATGCAAGCTTTCCAAGATCTGCATACTGAATAAGATAGAAACTGATAAACATTTATTCTTATAATTATGGTTTTGGGCCAAATTTAGCTTTACATGGAAGATACCGCACTGATAATGCAGCTGAAAATAATACGAGTCTTACTGGTTAAAGTGGCATAATATTAGCTTTTACGACTCTTTATAATCCAAATTTACTACCATAAAATGTTAACTAGTGCCATTTCAGCTTTATATGTAAATTTAGTTAATAAATTTACTATATTTTTTATTGCAACGTCGCAGGATAATTTTGGCTTATGACGTCAATTTATTTTTCAAATTTTTTAATTATTTTCACATTTTCTTTCTAAAACTCGATTTAAATCGAGGAACTTTTGATGAAATTTTCTTTTTAGTTGAGATGAAAAACAATACAGTACAGTAGTTGTGTTATAATCCTACTGTATAATATTAGTTTATAACGTCATTTTTTTTTTTTAAATTCAATTTTCTTTCGAAAATTTGATTTAAATAAAGGAAACTTTTGATGAAATTTCACGTTTTAGTAGATATAAAAAATAAAAATAGTGAGGGAGAAGAAAAAATGCTTAGAAACTGCTAAAAAAAAAAAAAAACATTAAGCGTATAAGGTAAGCTTATAGAAAGGTAGCGAGGTTAATTGAAACGTTAACATATAACGTTTCCATAAAATAATACCGTATACTCTACGAAAACAATAAATTAATAATTTAGATTTTTTTTTTCAGATTGTGATTCGTTACCGCTGTAAGTATGTCTATACAAGACTGTCGTAAATTTATCGTCATACTTAGCCTACATAAGTTGGGTAATACATTTGATAAAGCTTATACATTTAGAAAAAAACACGTTTATTTGTTGGGGGGGGGGGGGGAGAATTTTTTTTGTTATTATTAGTTAAATTTAGTCATAACACGAATTCTTTCTTTACTTCACCGTAATCCTTTCGTTTGATGCTTTTAAATCCACGCTTATTTTTATAAAATTAATTTTTTTTAAACGAAAAGTAGCGTACGTCGTGCGCAAATTCTTGTTTATCAGTAAAATAAAAATGTCTAATATTATGTTTGTAAATTCTGAAGGCATTATTATACCGCAATGTTTACTCCGTCGTTATAAAAGTATACGTGGAGGCGCCGATGACTAGAACGTAAACAACGTTATTTATTTACGTCATTTAGCCTTAGATGAAGTAGTAGAGCCTTGTCGTAGACATTTTGATGATGATGGCGTAAGTAATTGACAGGAATGATTGATGGTGTAGGATATCAGCCCGGTTGAATTGACCTCTATTTAACTGGCACCTGATGGATTTTACTCTTATTTTGGCGCATTTGATATCAGAAATTTTTTTTAAAAAAAAAAAATTCCAAATTTTTATTTTCTAAGAAGACATCCAGTCATGTAAATAAATGCCTCGAGTTTTATGGTTTGATAGATGAAAGTAGTTAGGGGTAATGGATGACCGATCACTGAGAAAAAATCGAAGGGGGAGAAATTCATTTTATCCGAAAATTGTGGTCAACTAAATCGAAATGCCTCACATTTAGTTTACACGTGAAAAACCATTAATATCTAATGTGTCTCGAGTTTCCTGCCGCTTTCATCATTCGCTCCGATGAGCATCACTAAGCCTGAGAAATTTATATTAATATATTATATTTATAGAAATTTTTAATTGCAATCATTTCCTTCTTTTTTTTTTTTTTTTTTAATATTTTAAAATAAGTAAGTAAGTAAGTAAGTTTTATTTAGACATCAACCATTACATTCACAATTTCCACTCTTAATATGGTTACTA
>JAQGAZ010002825.1:0-15002 GCA_034692225.1 Polydesmus complanatus
CAAATTATTATATTAAATATTCAAATTATTATATTAAATATTCAAATTATTATATTAAATATTCAAATTATTATATTGTATTCTACAAATACTATGTTTAAAAAATTAATCAGCTTAAAATTTTAATTATTTCTTTCATTATTATTTAATTTTGCATCTTCACATTTTTAATTTTAATCGTTTTTTTATACATAAATATTTTTGATATGCAAAGGTTCTGATGAGTCAAGTTTCAGATTAAACTATCTTCAGTACATTGTAGTACAAAATGATAATATGTGCCATCAAACCTTAACTTTATATAAATCAAAAAGAACATATTTATGTGCTGGAAATCAATTTGGAGGAGCTGTTTCCCATGTAATTTTATCACAATAATCAATTTTATGACCATAATATCTTAATAAATTGTTGTTTCAGTTTGACCAAGGTGGAGGATTATGGATCCAAGTAAATAATAGACCACTGTTGATAGGTATTATTTCAATGATCCAGGCTCCTTGCACGATTGCTAATGCAGTCTACACCAGAATATCTCATTATACAGCATGGATTTCTCAATATATCCATCATACAAAGTTCATACATTGCAGTGAGAATATTTTTTTAAATCTATAATTGCAATATTTTGTATCACTAACTTCCATTTGAATCTGAAACAATAAAAACAAGATAATAAATGTATGGTATTTGCTTTTCATAGCTTACCACTGATATCTATTTTATACAACACATGTTTAATTGTTATATAGGAAAAGTCTTTGTCTGACAATGTCACTTATTCAAATTCATTCACAGTGACTGATCCATTATAGTGCTTCTTGGAACCTCAATGAACTTTTCAGTTCTTTACGTGTTCCTGCTTAACCAACGTCAACAGTGTGAACAAATAAACTAGGTTGCCACTATGTCTGGCTCCCGCCATTTGAAATTCAGAGCCATTTTACTGTCATTAAAGAACTTTGAGTGTGTCAGGAATCAGTCACGTTTCTATACTTTGCTACTGAATCTAAACATCTAGTTTACATCAATGAAACTACTTTAGTAAATCAAACCTAAATTACAGTAGTAATAATAAGTGAATGAATACTTTCCAAAGAGAAAATTTCCCAAATGGCAAGATAAATCATGTGAAATTGTCAACTTTACTAGAAATCCAAAAACTAACCAAGATTATAGCTTTCAAAATACAACCAAACATTTCCAATTAGTTTTAATTAAAATATATAGAGGGCACTTGTGTTTCTAGTTAAAATTCAAGAAGTTATCAAAAAAAAAAATCACAAAATGAGAAAATGCAATAAATTAAAAATAAAAAACCATGCTTTTAAAATTTTGCCGGGTCAAGAACAGTATTAAAATTTTAACTTTTAAATATGATTCAAAATAATACTACCTGATGTATTAAAAACAGAAATACAATAGAACAATATAACAAATTTTATACAAATGAATTGAATTATTAATTACCTTCATGTGTATAAGTTTCAAATTGGTTTTTTTTGGGGGGGCAATGTGATAACATCCCATAATTATAAAAATTAATATATAATTGTTGGATTGAGATCTGTCAGTATTAAATTTCAAAAAAATTATAAAAACTACTCCAGTAATAGCTTATTCACATTCAGATAATGTATAACATAAAAAAGGAGAATATACTTTAACAATTATTATTATTATTATTAGCACCCAAACTTTTTAAATCTTATTTGTAGTTGAGACAGTAGTTTTAAAACCATGGAATGGAATTGGATTGGCTGTTTCATACTTTTTTGTATTCATCTTATTACTGGACATAGTATACATTTTAATTTTTAACTAATAATTGTTGTATACATAATTATTATAAAAGTTAATTTCTATGCTATTACAATGTTATTGATTTAAACTTACTACTATTAGAAAATTATTATTATAATCATGAAAGGATTATGAATGGGATTGAAGTTTCAGAACCTTTTCTATGGGCAGTAAGTTTAACCAAATGAAAACATAAAAAGCCATCTGAAAAATTGAAGAAAAAAATTTGGATTTTAGGCAGCCATTGTTGTTCGAGTATACAACTTTTCTACCAATGAATATGCAAATATATTTACACAATTCTGTGGTGGAGCTGTAATTAGTCACAGATTTATCCTCACAGCAGCTCATTGTGTATTTTTCAAGTCCCCAAAGTAAAGATTTTATTTTTCTTATTAATAACTTTAAAAAAAAAAAAAAATTTTTTGGCCCTCTTTTTATATTTTGTTTAACAAATTTAACAACACTGTTAGCACACAAAATGTGCAAAATTAATGTCTTTATAATTTTACAGTTTAAATTCTTTTTGTCCTTCAAAATTTTTCATGATACCACCATCTCACATGACTATTATTGTCGGTTATTACAATTTACTCCACGCCAAACCAGAAGACTTGCTGCCAATAAAACGAATCATTTCTCACTCACAATACCACACATGCACAGATGCGAATGACATCGCACTTTTGGAACTTAAAAATCCTTTACCGAGGACACAATACGTAATCTCTGTTTTGCACGAGTGGGTCAATCCCGGGCAAGAGGCTACGTTAGCTGGATGGGGGAGCAGATGTCTAGAAGGTAAAACTATTATAATTTATTATTTTAATTTTGTAATAGTTTGACTACCACGAAAACTTGGATGTACAGAAAGCAATTAACAAAATAATAAAATAAATAATTATTATAGAAGAAAACAAAGCTAAAAGAAATAGTATGAGTTACACTCCAGTTGAGGTTAAGTCTACTGACCAATGCAGCAGAATAACTTTTGACAAATCCTATAACACAATGCTATGTGCTGGAGCTAAAGATAGAAGTATTCAGCAAGTAATAAAAAAAAAAAAGATAAACAATAATTAAATAAGAAAATGATTCTTAAGTTTTCAAATTGCAGGGTGACTCCGGTAGTGGATTATGGGTGACTAGGCATGGGAAGCCGTGGTTAATAGGTGTGGTTTCTCAGGCTGTCTACTGCTCATCAGAACATTGTGCTAGTCTTTACACTAGACTTTCTCATTATAAACATTGGATTTCAAATGGAATACATGGAAGATTCGACCATTGTGATTATTACTTGTAACAATTTGTAAAAAAAAATAATAAAATTAAAGTGCATTAACAAAAAAATCAAAAATTTTGTCAACCAATGTCTACTACAAAATAACAAATTATTTTAATCATTTGAAGACCACCTCCATTTAAAACACACTTTCATTTAAAGACCACCCCAATTAAAAACCACTTTCGGTAAGTCCAAATAGTGGTCTCGAAATACCGTATAGGTCTTATAAGATTGAACGCTCACTTTACTGTAACATTTACGTGTACAGTACTGTATTGTGAATAATTACTCGTTGTATGAAGCGAATCATTTTTTAAATTGAAATTCCGCTCTATTAAATACAGTAATTCGTTATAACCAACTATTTGTTCTTCTGTACGTTCCTACACCATAATTTTTTTTTTAGCAATACTGATTATATTATTTACAGTCTCTGAATTTTTATGTTCAATCTATTGAATATTTATAATTGCCACAAATGGATTAATAGAATTACTAAAATTTTAGCCTGTTAAATTACTCAGCATGAGTAATTCTTATGCTATTAATAAGCTTATGGAATATAAATTACTGGTTTGTTTAACATTTCTCTCCAATTTAATTCAGAAACTTTTAATAAATCTAATTTAAAACTAATAAAATTTTGTTTTTTGCTCATTTATAATGTTAAAGAATGATAAAAAAAAAGCAAATCTAATATCATTTGAAGTTTGACCTTTTTAATAATTATAACAATATACAGCTTAAATAATGGTAAATAAACTCCTCATTTTATAATATAATTCGATCCATACAACTTGATCAGACATGTTTTGTTTATCATTAAAATGAAAATAATTTGAATAGAAAATAAAGTTAAAAGTTTTGAGAATTTAGATCCTGGTTTAATTAACTAATCCTTAGAATGAAGTGGTGGCCTTTGATGATCTTAATTCTCCAGTTCAGTATTTGCATCGATGCTAGACATGGAAAACGTCGCTCTTCTAAGAAACATCATCGATATCATACCAGAATTAAGCAACCTGGTAAAACAACTAACATATTCCAATTAATGATTAATAAGAGTTAAAAAAATGATAAAATTTCGATACCTTAGATGTGTTTGATGAAGAAAATTTCAGAATTGTTAATGGCTCAAAAGCGGAACAAGATCAATTTCCTTGGGCAGTATGTACACGTATATACATGTAACTCTTTTGACGATACCATAAAATTAAATATAGATGGCATCATTTATGATGATTATACAGTTAAGGGGGTTAAAGTTAGTGGCATTTTTAATAAAACTAATGTATTCATGTAGGCTGCCCTTATGGCTAGACCATATGACCACGATAAAGGTGGACTTAATTATAGCAACTATCGAATACAAACTTGTGGAGCATCCATTCTAACCAACAAATTCCTTATTACAGCTGCTCACTGCTTCTTTGTTAAAGCACCACTTAAAAAGTAATGCCATTGTTTATAATAAAAAAAATTATTAATTGGCAAAACAAAATGCATCAAACATCTAGAAGTAATTCTAAATAATTAAATTGAAGAAATAAATGCACTACAGATAAAATGTTTCATTTTGTTTTTGCTCTTTCCTTGCAATGAATGTAAATTAGCTTTTATAATTTAATAATATATATTTTTTTTAATACATATTTAGAGAACATGAACGTTGTAACCCATACCACGATTGTTGTAATTATTACGATTGCAATCCCGTGTATGATTATGTGCCGGACGATTTGAAGGTGTTTGTGGGCATACTAAGTACTGCTTCATTAAATAGTGATAAATGGCTCGATGTAGAAAGAATTCACATTCCGAAACAATATGACCAACGAAATTCAGCTAATGATGTTGGATTAATAGAATTAAGTGTCAAGTCTTTGATTATGTTCACTAACGAGCCCTATATTAGCACCATTGGGGTGTCAGATATATTTGTTCGTCCAGGCACACGAGCAACAATATGCGGTTGGGGAAAAAGTTGTTGGGAAGTGCTGAAAGAATCATATCACAAAAAACTAGGTCAGGCAAAAAAATTATTTTAAATTAGTAGTGTGGTCATGTCATTTAAACTGTAATAATGTGTCCATTAGATTATAACACTTTTATATTATTTATTGTTAAAAAAAATGTTTTTAATATTTAATATTTTGCAGAAATCAGTCGAATTACTGATTTGAAATATATTGATGTTACTACCACAGACTTTAAGAATTGTTCTAAAGATCACTTGACATATGGTAAAGACAACAACAATGTTATCTGCGCTGGAGCTATTAATAAGAATGTTGGCCAAGTTAGTTTTCAAATCAGAGTTAAAACATAACATTTTTAAAGTTTTAATTTTCTACATCAAAATTATAGGGAGATTCAGGTGGTGGGCTAATTATGAGAAATAGGAATGGATACCACTTGATAGGAGTTGTCTCAACTATTAGAATGTGTGGACACCCTAAGCCAGGCTGGGTACCTTCTGTATTCACCAGACTTTCCACTTTCAAGATTTGGATATATGACATCATAAATAACAATAAACCTAATTACAATTTAGATTATCTCAGTGGTGATTCTGACTCTGGAGATTTCAGCAAAAATAATCCCTGGGATACCTGGGCTATCAATAGGTATTTTTTATTTAATATTAGCACTTGGTATTATAATAACTATTGATTTTATTACAATAGATCTTATGACACGAAGCCTTATTTAGGAAATTTTTTCAATTATTGGTCTTATGACAATAGACTATACAATAGGCCTTATTTGTGGAATTATTACAATTATTGGTCCAGTAACAATAGACCATATAATTATGGGCCTTATAACCATGGCGATTATCATGTGTGGAATACTTTTGCTAAAAATCAGTATTTTACTTGGTATTGGAACTTCCTATTTGCATTTTAATAATCATTGTTCTTATAACAGCACTGTTAACATGGAACATTATATGCCCTACGACAGTCCTTATTACAATAATGGCGATTACGACACTAGAGGTTTCAGCAAAATGAATCCTAATAATTGGCGTTCCTGGGCTATGAATAGGTATTTCATTTGGTATTGGCATTATAATAATTATTGACTTTATTATAACATCTTTTATAACTTTAGGCCTTATTACTGGCCTTACTATGAGCCTAATTTGAGAAATTATTACAATAATTATTGGTCTTATAACACTAGACCTTACAATGGGCCTTATTTGTGGAATTACTACAATTATTGGTCTAGTAACAATAGACCAGACAATTATGGGCCTTATAACCATGGCGATTATCATGTGTGGGATACTTTTGCTCAAAATCAGTATTTTTCATGGTATTGGCACTTGCTATTGGCATTTTAATAATCATTGTCTTTATAACAGCACTGTTAACATGGGACATTATATGCCCTATGGCACTCCTTATTACAATCATGGGGATTATAACACTAGAAGTTCCAACAAAATGAATCCTAATAATTGGCGTTTTTGGGCTATGAATAGGTATTTCATTCATTAATTGTTGACTTTATTATAACCTATCTTATAACATTAGGCCTTATTACCGGCCTTACTATGGGCCTAATTTGAGGAATTATTACAATAATTATTGGTCTTATAAATATGGACCTCATAAAAAACACCATTACAATTGGAACTATTACAAATATTAGTTCGGCAAAGAAAATCCTAAAATTCTACCTTGTAACTACAGGTCATATAATAATGAACCTTACAACTGTGCACAATCAATGGATTTATGGCAATGGATACATATGTACCCTAAATTATCTAAAGAAATGTTTCCAGTAAGATATGGTTAGAATGATGAAGAATTGGATTATAATGAAGATGATAATTCAAATATAAAACATAAAATTAATTTTAATTATAATAATAATCACAATGACAATAACAATTTTAACAATAATGCTAACCAAAAAAGTAATTATGATGATAATAAATAATCCTATAATTTATTATGTTAAATTTTGTTTTACCGCTATAATAATAAAAAAAATAGTCAAATTAATGTTAAAATCATTTTTTTTAAGTAGCCTATATAAGAAAAATACTGTATTTATGTATATAAAAACAATATTTAAATTTCCAAGTTTGAAATATGATTATAAAATAATGCTAATGAATTACAACAAATGCAATTAAATAACACAATAAAAAGTCAACTGGTAATTTGATATTAATTACCTTTATGTGTGGAAGTTTCACATTTGTATTTGAATGCCATATAATAACATTCCAGCATTGTTAGTTAAAATGGCTGTATGCATCAAATTTAAAAATAATTATGAAAACTAATAGCATATTCCGCAGTCAAATTTAATGAACCTACAAACTTATACTTTCAATACTGTAATTATTATAAGTATCTAAATTTCAAACATTTGTTTGAAATTGACTATTTTCAAAACCATGAAATGGAATTGGATTGGCTGTTTCATCCTTTTTTGCATTCAACTTACCAGTGGACATGGTATAACATTTTAAATTTAAACTAGTTATTAGTCTTATAATTCTAAAAAGTTGCTTTAAATTTGCTACTAGTAGAAGATGATTATAACAATGAAAGGATCATGAACGGAATTGATGTTTCTGAAGATTATTATAACGATGAAAGAATTATGAATGGAATTGACGTTTCAGAACCCTTTCCATGGGCAGTAAGTTTATAACTAAATAAAAAATGAAATGTCACCTCTAAAAAAAATTACATTTCAGGCAGCTGTTGTTAAACAAAATTATAACTTTTCTACCAATGAATACGCAAACATAACTATTCAAACCTGTGGTGGAGCTGTCATTAGCCATCGATTTATCCTCACAGCGGCTCATTGTGTATTTTTCACTATCGGAAGGTGCAGATTTTGATTTTTCTATTACTCACTTTTCTTTATAATAGCATTTTTGCAGTTTGAATTCCATATGTCCTTTGAGATTTTTCATGGTACCACCATCTCGCATGGCAATAATTGTCGGTTATTACAATTTACTTCACGCAAAAGCTAAAGATTTGCTGCCAATAAAACGAATCATCTCCCACTCCCAATACCACCAATGCACCGCTGCCAATGACATCGCCCTTTTGGAACTGCAAAATCCTTTACCAAGGACTCAATCTATCATCCCCGTTTTACAAGAGTGGATCAATCCTGGGCAAAAGGCTACAGTAGCCGGATGGGGAAACAGATGCAATGGTAAGACCCCATTGTCAGATAATATAATAATAAATTGATACTGTAATTATGATATGTAGAGAAAGAAAATGAAGCTAAAATATCTAGTTTGAGTTACACACCGATTGTGGTTAAAGCTACTGACCAGTGCAGCAGAGTAACTTTTGACAAATCCTATAACACAATGCTCTGCGCTGGAGCAAAAAGCAGAAGTGTTCAGCAAGTAAAGCAAACGAATTATTAATTAAATAAGGAATTGTAAATGATTATTGATGGAGTTTTTTTTCAAATTGCAGGGTGACTCCGGTAGTGGGTTATGGGTGACAAGGCACGGGAAGCCATGAATAATAGGTGTGGTTTCTATGGCTGTCTTCTGCTCATCCGAACATTGTGCCGCTCTTTACACCAGACTTTCTCATTATAAACATTGGATTTTCAATGGAATACACGGAAGATTCGACCATTGCGATTACTACTTATAATTTTATGTTTTTACAACACTGTAAAGGTCCAATACCGGTAACAATAAAATCAAATATTTTTTGGGTAAAAATTTTGGTTAAAAAATGTCTCTCAAAATAACATTATTTTAATTTTAAAAAAAAATAAAAATATTTTGAAAAAAATAAAAAATTTTAAAAAAAACAAAAAATTTTGAAAAAAATATAAAAATTTTGAAGAAAATAAAAAATTTTAAAAAAAATAAAAAATTTAAAAAAAAAAAAAAATTGTGAAAAAAATAAAACATTTTAAAAAAAATAAAACATTGTGAAAAAAATAAAAAATTTTGAAAAAAACAAAACATTTTAAAAAAAATAAAACATTTTAAAAAAAATAAAAAATTTTGAAAAAAATAAAAAATTTTGAAAAAAATAAAAAATTTTGAAAAAAATAAAAAATTTTGAAAAAAATATTCTATTTGATGACCACCACTAATTAAAGACCACCACCAATTAAAGACCACCTTTATTTAAAGACCCCACGTTTCGGTACTAGATAAGAATCGTGGACAAAGACGCGTGAAACGTTCTGTACCTTTAATTTACCACGTGGTTGACACGCGGTAATTCTTTTCGCGTTTGTGTAGCTCGACACGCCGTTTGACAATTCGTAATCGATATTCGTTATTAATCTCCAAGACTTCATGAACAATTTGATACATAATAGAGTCTCGTACGAGATAAATCACGTCTCAAAATTCAAATGACGAGTGAGAAAAAATGAATCAACGCAACAACAACGCGCAGCCAACTTCAATCGTCTAAATCCAAGAAGAAGAAAGAGGCGGAAGCGCATGCGCTGAGTCGTTGTTTTTCAGATCACTCCGCGTGACGTCACTCATCGTTTAAAATTTTGAAATATTAATCTATCGCCGTTTTAATAATTATAATTAACTAAGTATCTTATTTATAATAATTTAAATATTATATTTAATTAATATTCTGTATAAATAAAATTAACACGATTAATTTTTGCGTTTCAATAATTTGAATTGTTGTCATTTATGTGACGTATATGTTTACGCTAAACTATAACTGTACTGCGCTTATCGCGTGTCTATTCCAGGTTTTACGTCATCAATCAAACGAGGGACTCATAAAATACACGGAATGAAAGTTTTTTGCTGGAATTGAAGATGGAATAAAATGCGGATCATCGCTCGCCTTTCCTGGTGGTCAGCATTTATCAAGGAGGACCTGGCAGTGTTGTCCCTAAAAGTAAGGCGCGTTCATGTATGACGGAATCATTATTAAACTTTGAAAATCGCTTACTAAAATTAGTAATCGTTCACTAAACTTTAAAAATCAATTTGTAACCTCTAAAATCGTTCACTAAAATTCCAAAATCGTTCACTAAAATTTAGAAACTGTTTATTAGACTCTAAAAATCGATTTTTAATCTAAAATCGTTCACTAAAATTTTAAAATCGTTCACAAAAATTTTAAAACCGTTCATTAGACTCTAAAAATCAATTTTTTTAACCTAAAATCCTTTACTAAACTCAAAAAATCGTTCACTAAAATTTTAAAATCGCTCACTAAAATTTTAAAATCGTTCACTAAAATTTTAAAACCGTTCATTAGACTCCAAAAATCGATTTTTTTAACCTAAAATTCTTTACTAAAATCGAAAAATCGTTCACTAAAATTACTTTTTAATATAAAAAAACAACCAGCATTACACGTGATAATAAACTTGTTTATATATTTTTATATACAAAAAAACAAAATTAGTTAATTTATGCCATTTTCTTATTCCAACTGTGTCCAATGAAAGTCTCGGATACAATAATAATTATTATTTACAAAAAAAAAATGATTATAAAGTTGTAAAAGTGAGATTAGGAATCCTTATAGGTCGCGTCGTCTTTGGTGGGTACACTGACGTCATCCGGTATGTCGGTGGGGGCGGAGACGCAGTCTGATTTGTCCTGGTAGAAGTTGAGTTGTTCGTAGACGTGGTTGGCGGCTGCGTCCTGGTCGATCACGCTGTCGTCCATCACCAAATACTTAACCCCCTTCCGGTCTAAGGTCATCTGGTCAGTGGGGATCTCGTAGCCATCCTCGTCGATGAACCGCTGCCTCTCCCCTCCTCCTCCAAGGCCGTCCATGGGCACGTAGGTCTCTTCGTAGTGGGGCTCGGGGAGGGCGGGCAGCTTCATCTCCAGCCGCTTCAAGTTCTTCAACGACTGCTCACGAAGCAACGAACTACGCCTAAAACAAAGGAAAAACAGAATTAGTAAGATTTACAATTGATTTTGAAAGATTTACAAATCTTGTTTTAGGATTTACAAATCTTGTTTTAAGATTTACAACTCTTGTTTTAAGATTTACAAATCTTGTTTTAAGATTTACAAATCTTGTTTTAAAATTTACAAATCTTGTTTTAAGATTTACAAATCTTGTTTTAAGATTTACAAATCTTGTTTTAAGATTTACAAATCTTGTTTTTAAGATTTACAAATCTTTTTCTTTTAAGATTTACAAATGGGATTTTGAAAGGATTAAGAAAGGTTTTTTAAAGATTTACAAATGTTTTCTTAAAGATTTACAAGTGGTTTTCTTTTAATGATTTACAAATGGTTTTCTTTTAAAGATTTGCTAAAGTTTTTGAAAGATTTGTTAAAGTTTTTAAAAAATTTACAAAAGTTTTTGAAAGATTTACAAAAGTTTTTGAAAGATTTACAATTGTTAATCAAAGAATAATAAATAGTTTTTTTTAAAGATTTGCAACTGTTTTCTTGAAAGATTTGCAAATGTTTTCATGAAAGATTTGCAAATGTTTTTGAAAGATACAAAAATGCAAAGGACCTCCTCCTAATGATGACAAACAAGATGGCGGCCCAAACGGCGAGGACCACAATGACCACTAGAGGAACCAGCCAAACGGTGTAGCTCACATCTATTTAAAAATAATATCAGTTAGAAGATTTACGAGAGATTTACTTAAATTATAAAGATTTTACCATCGTGACGTTCGATGGCCTCGTGTCCTTGAAGCGCAAACTGCGAAGGGCAGGGCGGGAGGTTGCACAGGTTCATCTCGACGGTGGCGTTGCACTCACTTCCGGTAGTGAAATCCACCGCCAAACAGATCTTGGACCTCAACTGGACGCCACTGCCGCAGGTCTGGTGGCAAGGAGACCACTCGGTCCACATCCAGTTCACGTTCATCGAGGCCACTGCGTAGGGTCAAGTGAGATTAAAGGTCAGGGCTTTATAATTATTAGAATAGGTTTTTTTTTACCATTGCAGGGTTGATGGGCCTCGCAGGGATGGATCTCCACGGTCTCTCCGGAACAATCGGAGGCTACGGGGTTACACGTCCGCCTCCTCTCCATCACTCCACTGCCGCAGGTGGCGCTGCAGGGCGAAAACACTGACCACTGGCTCCAGCTGGCCACTCGCACTCCGCTCAACGCTGTGTGCAGACGAGGACCCTCAACCTCTACAATAGAATTAATGGAAAATTCATCAAAGGTTCGCTTTGAATCCCTTAAGTAAAACCAGATTTCACTTTGCAGTTTTTAAATAAGACCAGTTCTCTCTTTGAACCTTTGAAATAAGACCAGTTCTCGATTGGAATCTCTTAAATGAAGTCAGTTCTCCCATTGAACCTCTTAAATAAGAACAGCTCTCGCTTTAAATCCCTTAAGTAAGACCATTTCGCGCTTTGAACCTTTGAAATAAGGCCAGTTCTCGCTTTGATTCTCTTAAATGAGGTCAGTTCTCCCTTTGAATCTCGTAAATAAGACCAGTTCTAACTATGAACCTCGTAAATAAAACCAGATTTCATTTGCAATTTTTAAATAAGACCAATTCTCGGTTAGAATCCCTTAAATAAGACCAGTTCTCACTTTGAACTTTTGAAATAAGACCAGTTCTCACTGTAAACCTCTTAATTAATACTAGCTCTCGCTTTGACTCCCTTAAGTAAGACCAGAAATCGCTTTTGAATCTTCTAATTAAGACCAGTTCTCAATAAAAATCCCTTAAATAAGGCCAGTTTTCACTTTGATTTCCTTAAGTGAGACCAAAAAGAGCTTTGAATCTCGTAATTAAGACCAGTTCTTGGTTAGAATCCCTTGAATAAGGCCTGTTCTCACTTTAAATCCCTTAAGTAAGTCCAGAAATCGCTTTTGAATCTCCTAATTAAGACCAGTTTTCAGTTAGAATCCCTTAAATAAGGCCAGTTCTCACTTTGAATCCCTTAAGTAAGACCAGAAATCGTTTTAAACTTCTTAATTAATACTAGCTCTCGCTTTGACTCCCTTAAGTAAGACCAGAAATCGCTTTTGAATCTTCTAATTAAGACCAGTTCTCAATAAAAATCCCTTAAATAAGGCCAGTTTTCACTTTGATTTCCTTAAGTGAGACCAGAAAGAGCTTTGAATCTCGTAATTAAGACCAGTTCTTGGTTAGAATCCCTTGAATAAGGCCAGTTCTCACTTTGAATCCCTTAAGTAAGACCAGAAATCGTTTTAAACTTCTTAATTAATACTAGCTCTCGCTTTGACTCCCTTAAGTAAGACCAGAAAGCACTTTGAATCTCTCAATTAAGACCGCTTCGCGCTTTTGAATCCCTATTTAGTGAAGAGATTCAAAGCGAAGTTCTAATAGTTTAATATTATTATTAGCGGAAAAGAATTCTTTTCTTTACCTGGACATCGTGATGGAACTTGGCACTGTTCTATTTCTTCCGAACGTCCCTCGCACGGAACACCCTGATATTTTGGAACTGGATTGATGCAGGAGCGAACTCGGCGTTTGGAACTCTCTCCGCATGAGGATGAGCAGGGAGACCATTCCGACCACTCGGACCAACCGCCATGCACTACATTCACAAAAACAAAATTCCAAAAATTCTAAAACTCCTAAAATTCCAAAAATTCTAAAATTCCAAAAATTCTAAAAATTTTAAAAATTTTAAAAATTTCAAAAATTCCAAAATTTCAAAAATTTCAAAATTTCAAAAATTCCTAAAATTCCTAAAATTCCAAAAATTCCAAAAATTCTAAAATTCTAAAACTCCTAAAATTCCTAAAATATTAAAAATTCCAAAATTCTAAAAATTCCAAAATTCTAAAAATTCCAAAATTCTAAAAATTCCAAAATTCTAAAAATTCCAAAATTCCAAAAATTTTGAAATTCTAAAATGTGTTATGCATTGAACCTGGACAAGGGAAACATCCGGCTATGGAACCGCTGGATTTGCCCATCTTAGAGTAGGCGGTGACATTGGGCCGAGCGCAACACTCGGCGGAAGTGGAAGCCAGGCGAGGGAGAGAACCGAAACACTGCCCTCTTCTACTTCCGGAATCGCTGTACCTCTCGAAACACGCCACGAACTCTACAATAACAAAACAATCTTAATATGTTTAGAACGGGAATTTCCGTTCCATTTCCAAGAGGCACTCACTGTCTTTGACGCAGCTGGAGCAGGTGGTGATCCATCGCCTGTATCCGGTGGCCCACTTCCACTTGGGGCTCTCGGTGTAGCCGCTGGCGTTCCACCACATGCAACAGTCCATCTGGCTGCTGGCTACGATGGTCGACACGCCGGGAAAGTGGATGCAATTGGACTCGGCCGGATTGCGGTAGGCGAAACACCACTTCTTAGCTAAGTAAAAGATTTACAAAGATTTAAAAAGATGTAAAAGTATTATAAGAATTAAAAAGATTCAAAGATCTAAAAGATTTACAATAATTCTCAAAATTGACAGGAATCCAAACGATTTAAAAGATTCAAAGATTTAAAAAATTCAAAAGATTTAAAATAGTTTAAAAAATTTACAAAAACTCAACAGATTTAAAAAAATTTAAAAGATTTAAAAAGATTCAAAAAATTTCAAGATTTTAAAACAAAAAAAAATTTACAAAAATTCAAAAAATTTAAAAAAAATTTAAAAGATTTAAAAAGATTCAAAAAATTTAAAAAAGTTTAAAAGATTTACAAAAATTCAACAGATTTTAAAATTTTTATAAGATTTAAAAAAGGTTGAAAGATTTATAAAAGTTTGAAAGATTTATAAAAGTTTGAAAGATTTATAAAAGTTTGAAAAATTTATAAAAGTTTAAAAGATTTGCAAAAATTCAAAAGATTTAAAAAGATTCAAAAGATTTAAAAAGATTTAAAAAGATTTAAAAAGATTCAAAAAGATTCAAAAAGATTCAAAAAGATTCAAAAAGATTCAAAAAGATTCAAAAAGATTCAAAAAGATTCAAAAAGA
>JAQGAZ010002826.1:0-15000 GCA_034692225.1 Polydesmus complanatus
ATTTGATAGAAACTCAGAAATGGGGTAAAAAAGCAAGTGTGTTAAAAATTCTTTAAAAGTAGATTTTTAGATGTAAATTGAGCTCAGGAACACGATGCCGTGGTCCGTTGGTCGATATCTCATCGATTTCAGGAGTTATTTGGGTTTTATCGTTTGGGATCTTTAAAAAAAAATCAGGCTAACAGTAACTGTTAGGTTTCTCGTTTAAAATGTAACTGTTAAAGCCTTTTTAAATAAAAGATTGAAATAATATTGCAACAACGTTTTTTTCCTAAATCTAAAATATTCAAACTAAGTAGATGCTCATCAACATCTTCAAAACTACCTTTTCTATAATGACGTCACTACTATGGTGGCCCAAGAAGTTAAACAGAAAAAAATTGTTTTTAAAAAAACAGAAAATTTAAAAATAAAAAAAAATTAAAAAAAACTTTCTTAAAAAAAAAAAATATTTTAAAAATAATTCAAGTTTACCACTTTTTCAAAAAAAAAAAAAAAAATTACGCTCAACGCTTCTCCAATTCCCCGACTCAGGATGTGGGAGCTATGATTTTGGTGCACCCAGCATTATTAAGGGCTGGCATGGAGAGCTGCTATTGGGTAGTGAAATGGGTGTATGAAAAAGGTGGCGCTAGTATTGTAATTAGGGCAATAAGGCAAATCTACACTAAACCACCTTTTACTATCCTCTCCATGATTTTCCCGTTTCGAGGGAGGTTAAGTTGGCTAGTGTATAAAGCTTCAGCCGTGTTGTAGCTTGTTGGATGCCGAGTATTGATCGAGTGATAGGATAGCAATTATGTAAAATTATTTTATAACAATTATCTTAAGAAATTGTTAATTTTTTGTATGAAATAACACGCTCAGTGTGTAGCAAAAAACCAGAAATGACGAAAGCAGAAAAATGCTAATAAAAAAAATAATAAAATCACTCCATTGTTTAACTATTTAAGTATTTGACTAAAACTAGTCAAATTGCATTTATATAGATGTTATTTTTTTGCTTTTTTTCTTATTTAGAATACGAATTAATACTTATGCGAATGACTACTTGTAATAAAATGAACTACCGGTATCTACTTTTCAATATAATAAGTATTTCCTTTTCTCATAAGGAATTGCCTAAAATTTGAGTGGCCTTTATGGAATTCGCCCTAAGATAACGATCGCGTGAGTCATTGCAACTCGCCCAATATTCTCGTGCCCATTGCGCTTGACCACATGATCTTGCCCCCTTTCTTCAACCACAAACATTCATTAAGTCCGGGAATTTTCCACAGTGATAAACGTGCTTTTTATCCCTACTTTTTTCATCCAAAGTTATAGACTGCAATAATAATATTTCATTTATTATCATCATCAAAAAAAAAAAAAAAAAGGTAAAACATTTAATTTGAAATAATTATTTCCGAGATTTTCTTTAATGTTCTTTAAATTTTCTTTTCACTATAATAATAATTTATTAACGAACTACATGCATTTATATATTTAAATTTGTCATTAAAAATATATTTAAAATTATTGCAAAATTATTTTTTTAACACGTGAGAATTTTGAGCACGTGAGCAGTGAAATTCAGTTTGCAAATCTTATTTTATTCTGTAGGCTTATATGTTGATTCGCTACATTAAAATTATTATTAATGTAACAAAATCGATTCGTCAAAAACAATTAAATAAAATTATTAAGACTTGGATTAAATTTGGGGATAATATTGACTTAAAACTAGCCATAATTAAATTTGTTAATTTAAGCCTTGTTTATCCTAAAATATTTTTCTTTCCTATCTCAGCTAGTCGTTTCTCAACTTTTGTACCTCGTTTAAACTGTGGTTTGTATTGTTTTTTAAAAAAAAAAGCAAATTAGATTACCAGTAATTTTGCCAACTCTACTAATAATTTTCAAAGCTTTAAAAAAGATGTAAACTTTAAAATTGAAGTCATTATTATTTTTTTTTTTTTTCGTAGTTTGATAAAATTATTATGGATCAATTAATGGAAGAAATCAATAGGCGGTTAGAAGCCCAAAATGGTGAGTAATTTCAATTTATTAAAAAAAACATGTGCTCATTATTGAATTAAAATAAAAAAACAAAAAAAAAAAGTTGTAGAAAATGTCGACAAATTATTAAGCGCCAAGGTGAATCAATTGGTGAAAGAAATAAACGCCATGAAAACGATGAGTGCGGCTGATACGGAGCAAGCGGAGATGAAGATTAAACTAGAAAAAAAGATGAAACAAATCGTACGTTCTCGATACACAAAATTCTAATGCGTGTGTATAAAAATGTTTTTCTTTTTTTTTGAACGAAATAGAACAAATTGAGAAAAAAGTTAGAGAAGAAGGAAAGGGCCGCTTCCACTCTGTTAACTGGAATTAACCGGTTGAACAACGAACCTCGAGAGAGGATAGGAGCAGGCGGAGGAAGAGAAGAAGAGCAACAGCCGCGAGTCATCCGAGCGACTCACTCGTCCGATCGCGACGATCGAATAAAGAGAGTCGCTCACACCTTACTCAAACTATTGAAATTTATGCTGGAGGAAAGAATGAACGAGGAAGTGACGTCACTGGCTGAAATACATAAAGAAGAAATGTCTCAACTATATAAAAAATTGGAGATAATGTCGGATAAGCTGACAATGAGTCAACTCAACCAATTCTTAGAAACTATTTTTTATAAGTTGGTTTAGCTAAAGTTTAATAAACAATATTAAAAAAAAAAACAAAAAAAATTTCTATAAATTTTTTTATATAAAAAAAAAAATGTTGTTTGAGTATTTAAATTAAAGAAATTTTGTAAAAAAAAAAAAAAAAAAATCGGGTATTTTATTTTTCAAAACTTAAAAAGTATTTAATAAAAATAATAAAAACAAAAAAAAAATCCCTATTTTCTATTTTTTTATAATTTATTTGGGGCAAAGATGAAGCTGCTCCAATATTTAATTGTTTAACTTACTTGCATGCAAATCGAATTTTTTACTTATCAGGTAGATTAAAATTCCTAACCATGAAAGAAAATTACAATAATTTCTGTTATTGCTGTAAATATAAATGGTTGATAAAGCGTTCGAATTTGTGCCCCACTTTTAACGTCAGGCTAGAAGCGGGGATAAATTTAACAATTTGATGAAAAACAGGTTTCTCATTCGACCCTCCCTTCTCGTCTTGAAAACTTTTATTTTAAGTTTCATCAAACTTAAAGCAACGGTTTACTCGTTTAAGAAGGACGTATCCGTATTGTTTAAAAGATTTGTCTTTCTTTTTTTTATCACCTTCCTACAAGTACATGACCTATCTGCTTAACGGTCAAGGACATGGATTCGAATGTGCAAAGAGTTGGTGCCAAAGCACTCGACCGTTGGGTTTCAACTGCGCGGATCTTTTTTCATACTATTCATACAAAAATGCAATTCGTAATGTTAAACGATGCGAAAGAAATATGTTCTGCAGAAATAAATAAGGTAAAAAAAAATATATATATATATATTTATTTCTTAAAATTTAATAATTTTTTTAATTAATTTAACCGCATAAGTTAATTATTCATTTTTTTATTATTATTATTTTTAATGCAATAAAAATGTCGACCACGTGTAAATCACAGTAGCTGGGTTCAAAAATTATTTTTTTAAAAGTCATATTTTAGGCAAAAATTAGTCATTTGTTATAAAATTTGATTATACTTTTGCATTTTGTTTGTGAGTGTAAAAAAGGCAAATTAATTAAGACACCCGATGACCTTGTTAACGCCAATCCCAGAAAGTTTTTCTTCAACCTTTTCATTTTTGCTCTGCATAATTTTTTTTTTTCAATTTTATTTATCTACTCGTCATTTCTGACAAAATGGCACCCTTAATCTTTGTTAAATCTCATTTTTTAAAAAAAATTGAGCAAATTTTAAAAACACTTTTACTCTTTTACAAAACCCAAGATGGATGACAACACAAAGGCAAATATTGAAATCAAATCAACTTTAGATTTCAAATTTTTTGTCTGCTTTTTCAATTTGCCTTAAATATTTGTCGCTGCCTTGACTTTTAATAATTACTGAATCCAGCTAATGAAATAATTTACAAACAATTTTGCCGCTTTTGTTTATAACCTACATTAATTATTTATTGTTTTAATTAAATAGATGCGTTCAAAGGCGACTAATATAAGGAGTGATAAAAAGAATCAAACTTCGGATTCGACGCAAGAAAATGCTAATGAAATTGTAAAAAATCTTTTAAATGTTTTATTATTGTTTGGTTTTTTTATAAATTTTTTTTTATTGATATTTAGGTCATGCTAGAACTGTCCAGACTGAACCAAAAATATCATCTCCACATGATCGAAATGGAAAAAAAGATGAACGAAACAAAAGCGGAAGTCAATAAAGAGATGAAAGAAATGAAAACTTGTATTGAAAAACTAACGAAAGAGATGGTAAAAAATTCTTTAAAAAATACATGTAATATTTAGGTAAAATAGCGGTTTCTAAGCCCCCGAAATTTTAATTTTGAAATACTGTAGAGTGATTTAAGGAAACATGAAATGATGAATGACAGAGCCATTTCCATTTTATTTGCCAAAATGAACGCATCCAATGCCGAGATGAGCAAGATGCGATCTAGTCAAGAGGCTAAGGGGAATGAGGCTAATGATGGAGTGATGAGGGAGCCCCTTGCAGAAGCAGCAGCAGCAGCCACCGTGTCTGTCGTAGGTCGTTCCACTTTAGAGGAAAAAAGTAAAGAGGTGGAAAGCGCTTCGACAACAATGGTGAAAGAGGGAGACGAGAAATTAAAGGAAATGATCGAAATATTGTCGGAGGAGTTGAGAAAGAGCCAGGTAAATTTTTTTTTTACAAAACTTAAAATTTTATTAAATTAAATTTTTTTTTTTTAAGTTTAGAATGAAGTTATTATGTTGAAGCTAAAAGATGAGTTCTTAAGAGAAAACCACCGCAAATCTACATAATACTATAATAGAATATAATAAATAGATGATTGGTACGAACAAAGGGAAATTGATGTTTTAGAAATAGACTTTTTATTAATTTCACAGGTGAATTAGCCCTGACCTGGTTGAATTTCATAAGGAAAAAAAAGATATTGAAGCGCATGCGCAGTATAAAAATTTCAAATTTTGCATTGTCAACCATAGAAAAAAAATAGCTTAACAACAGTAATATAATTAAAGTACATAAATTCCTACATTGCTTTTTAAAAATTGATTTATAGCTTCTTAATAAATCGAGAAAAACAAACTTGAATCATTTTTTTTTTTTATTTTGAATTTGATAATACTCGTAATAATATAATAATAATAATAGATTTCAAATGTGTTACACACAAGTTTATAGGGTAATAAACGTTTCTGTTTATTATCCCCTTTTTATTGGTCACCTGACTTTAGCAGAGCTGTATCATGAAAGTCAATGGTTTTTCATCTTTTTTTAATCCTCCTTTTTTGCGTTTAATAAAAAAAAAAAGACTTAAAACTGAATGGAGAGAGAGAGAGAGAGAAAGCACGTTTATCACTGAAATTTTTTTTAGGTCAAATGAAAAATTTGTGGTCGTAGAGAAGTGAGGGTCTTTTCTTCTTCTCAAAAGGTCACTTGAAGGATATGATTCGAGTTTATGTTAAACAATAGTAAAAGGGGAAAACATGTTCTATTATTACTCTCCTTCACTCACGAGAAAAAAAAAACATGCTCGTTCAACTCCATTGACCTTCCAAAAACTTTTATTATTTTATAAATAGGATCACTTATTCTATTTAAGTACACGTAGCAGAAATAATTATTAGCCCCAACGGCTTAGTAAAAAAACGATAAGTAACCAAAAATAAGTTGGTCTAAAAACTTTAAAAAAATGGTTTGATTTATAATTCAATTTAATTTCGATGTGGTAAATAAAATAAGATAAAATACATGGTTTACTTTTATGCTTTTAAAATTGAAACCTATCAGACATTTGCCTGAAGTTCATTGTATTTTGCCAAAAATAAAATAATAACAAATAAATAAAATAAAGGAGGAAATAATAATTTTGATAATTTAATTATCAGAGATCGCCAGAAACTTTAAATTATCATCAAAATTATTGTAAAAAAAAAACAATGTTATTCTTGAATATTTAATCTCTATTAATTTAAAAGAGCATGGCATCCGGATCTACGCCCATCCCAATCACCACCGAATCGTTGACGTTGACTACGGGATGAGTAAACCAATGTTTACTAATTACATTTTTATTGCACTTTACGAGGTATTCCTGGCGTTTGACGTGATCTAAAAGACCAAAGTGGGAATGAGGCTCCGTTACTCTTTGGTTCTTTAACACGAAACGCAACGGAGGATGCCTAAAGAGACCCTTATCCATCTCCTCCTCCTCCAGCTCAACCTGCAGAGAGAAATGCGCGCGGCCATCGTCTTTCCACCGCATTAGAAGCCGAGCTGCGATGGGATATTCGGGAAAGTTAAACGTCACGCTCTCAAATTCAAAGCTGTTCAGCTTTATTATCGCTGTCTTTTCGAGTCCATAGATGGTCCAAATTACACTCGGTTGCCAGCCGCCTTTAATCGGGTTGCTCTGCGGTGTAAAAAAAAAAATAATATTGATTTTGAGTAATAATTATTATTATTGAAGAACAATCATCATACCTGAGGATTTAACACAAGAAGTGAATCTCTTAGATTTAACTCTTTCGTTAATGCTTTATACGGAGCAGGAACGATGCTTTCATTAACATTTATAAATGGCGACTTTCTTTCGCTTTGTTTTCTACTCACTTCTTCAAAATTAATATTAGCTTCGTTTCTAGTCTTCTTATTTGGTAAACCAATGTCTACTCGATGTTTTAACCTTTTTTGACCCTGTTTCCACTCTTCCGACATCTCCTCCATCTTTCGCTTCAGTTGGGATATTTCTTCGCTATGTTTTTCAGCCATCGACGTCACTGCCTTCTTGATGTCTTCCTCCAGCATGGAACGGAATAGAGTGGACATGGCCGCAGTGGCTCCACTCACTCGTCCGTTGCACTCGGCCAACTTCACCTCTTGATTCACGCGCATTTGTCTCATCTCTTCCCGCCTTTCATCATTCGATTGGTTCATTTTAGCGAATAAGGTGGACACAGCTCTTTCGTTCATCTCTCCCTTTTTTTTCAATTGTTCCTATTTAATTAAAAAAAAACAACTTGGATATTGTTACAAAGTGTTAAGAGCTTTTTATTTTGCATTAAGAGACGTAGGCCCCCTACCATCTCTTTCGCTTGTTCCTCCATCTTTGTTTTCATCTCCTGCTTATTTTTATCAGCTTCCGTTTTCATACTTTCTACTTCTTTAATGATTTCCATTTTCATTTCCTTAACTTCATCCATTTCTATATCGGTCACCATTTGCTCCGTTTCACTCATGTTGGCGCTTAATTCGCCGTTGTATTCTTAAAAACTCTTTACTGTCTTTTAATAAATAAAAATATAAATAACTACATGAAATAAAAAAAAATTAGCTCGTTTTAATTTTTTTAAAACATGAATATTATTCCAATGAACTTTAAACTGAGTTTTTGAAACAAAAAGAAAGATTGACAGAGATAAAAGACAAATATTATTTGAGGTTAAATAAGGCTTAAATTAATACGTTTAAACTCGACTCATTAGCACTTGTAAACGGGGATTAAAAAAATCTAAAAATAATTTTAATTAAAATTATGTTTTACCTTTTTTTTATGATGATGGAAAGAGAAACTAACACAAATTTCTTTTGTTACCCGAAAAAAAATAAAGCGATGTAAAACGAGGATGAAGGTGAAAAAACACGTTTACCACTGCCGAAAGTCTTTAGTCTAATAAAAGCTCGTAGTGAATGAGAGAAAGAAAAAAAAAGAGGTCAATTTTGGTCGAGTGCAATATGGACAAGGGCTGACATTGTTCAAAGTCTCTTGTGTCTTTTGAAATTAAAAAAAAAATGATGTTTATTGATTGATGAATCCGATGACCCTTCAAAAACTTGCTTCATAAAATAATTGGAAATTTCTATTATAGTTTTTCTTGTAGAAGAATTCCTTAAGTTTAGTGATCAACATTACAATATTATTATAGTTTGGTAAAAAAAAAAAAAATTTAAGCTTAGCCAAATTTTAAATTTTGATTATTTAATTAGCTTAAAATTAAATCGTAAAACGACAAAATACATTTGATTTATATTTTAATTTGAGGTAAAATTCATACGATTAATTACAAAAATAAAGTTGCTAATAAACTTCCTTAATTTAAAGTTCTAAATTAAGCTAAGTAAATAAAATTAAAATTATTTTCTAGATCTATGTCAAAATGTTTATAATACAAGTATTGTACACGCTGATCCGCCAAGAAACCAATTACGAGTTTAATTAAAACCTATATCTATTCGTGACTAGTTGCGATATTTAGGTTACTCCGTTTGATGGTTTTAATTACACGTAAGGCTTATCTCCATCCTGCTCAAGCTTAGTCTTTCTCTGTTCTCGATTTTTTTTGCCTGTAACTGTTCATTTCAAAGTAGAAATCGTCGTAGAACTCGGCCTTTTCGTCCGCGGTATCCGGTTCCAAGCAAATCCCAACTACCACCGCATCGTTTAAGTTGAACAAGGGATCGGTGAACCAGCTCTTACCAATTAAATTCCTTTGTTTCGTTAGGAAATAATTGAAGGATGTGCCCTTCACGTAACCCATGCGTCGACCTCCAATCTTTCCATTTCTCAACCGATGGTTTTCTAGCATAAAGAATAATCGAGATGGAAGGCTCACTCCTTCGCAGCCCTCGCCCTCCAAGTGCATGGAGAAGTGGGCGTATCCATCGTCGTTCCACTGCATTTTAGCCCGAGCTAATGATGGATAACCGGGGAACGGGAACTCTTCGCTTACAACTTCGAAGCTTTGCTGCTGTTCCATCATTTTGCTAAGTCCGTAGATGGTCCACTCTAAGCTCATTGGACAGACGATGTTTTTCTGGGACAGCGTTGATTCGTTTGTGTTAATAACCTAAAAATAAAACGACGAAATTAATGATTTCGAGACATTGTTTATATTTAACTTTAATTATTTAAGAGCAATTAACATACCTGAGGTTTTAATCCAACGATTGAATCTTCTAAATAGAACACTTTCGGCTTATTATCATTTAATTCCTCGGTTAAATCATAGTCAAAAATATTCCTTTCGAAGACACTAATGGTCTCCACGCTCATCAGCTCTTCATTTTCATCGCTTTCATCGGCGTTTGGGATGTTCAACCTTTTTAAACCATCTTCTAACTGATTTTGAAGGCTCAGCTGACTCTGTTTCAACTCCTCCACAATAGAATTTAATTGTTTAAAAGTGGCTTCAGTGGCTTTACTCACTCGGCCTTCGCAATCGGCCCACTTCATCTCCTGGATCACTCGCAGGTCTTTTAAGTCTTCCTTCGTTTCCGCGTTTAAATTGTGGAATTTAGTGGATAGAGTAGAAATGGCTACTCTATTCGCTAATGCTGTGTTACTCAGCGAGTTCTATTAAATTAAAAAAAAATACATTAATATTATATAATGTCTTTTTAGTTGTAGTGAACTTACGATCACTTTCTTCTGTCGATTCCGTTTAGTTCTCATCTGCTTCTTATCTTCATCAGCCTCCGTTTTCATATTTCCTATCTGGTATTGGACTTCCGCGTTTAATTCTTTCATCATTTCTGCTTTTATATCGCCCACTTCTTTCGTGTTGAAGCTTAGTTTGTCGATTCTTTCTTCGAACGTTTGCAATATTTGAAAGATCTATAATTTAAATAACAAACATAAACAAACCGCGTTTTATATAATATTATTAATTAAAAATGGTTAAACGTTTATTAAATTTTATGTTTTACCGTTATAATAATTTCGTTATGTTTCGATTCTGCATCCAACAACCTCTTATTACACTCGGCGCACTTAATAGAGTTCTCCTCAGTCTTAACGTCGTCATCATCCACCTTAAATTTACCTAATTAAATATAAATGCATGTACTTTAAATAACGAAAACGTGTTAGTAAATATTAGATTTTTAATTACCAACCTGTGTCAATTAACAACCTAACTATGTCTTCAACGGTGGCCATCATTTACTTTCTTTTCCAAGTATAATTTAATAATTATTATTTTGAAAAGTGAACTGTAACTACTGTATATTAAGAGAGAAGAAAAAACACGTGTATTCCTGTGGAGGTATCTCGGTCTAATGAAAGTCAAAAGTACAGTGTAGCAGCGGAAGGTACTTCCACACCTCAATAATTATTTGGGGCTTTACCTTCTTTTTAATTGGTCAAACGCAACATGAGTCAGAAACGCAACGTGAGTCAGAGTGTGCAAATTGCAAATTTTATTATTATTAAACGATGAAACAAAACCCTAACAAATAAATAAGTCGAGTGAGTTGTACTTTATCTCAGACTCAGAGCTTAGTTACTATGGTAACTATTTTCAGACTAAAAAAAAAACCTGTGTTTACGTTGGAGATTTTTCATATAATCTTTTAAATGATTTTTTTTTTTTTGTTGCATAAAAGTCATAAAATTTTATCAAGTTTTATATTACAATTTTTTAACACGTATTATGCGCTGTTGTTATTGAATCGATAAATTTATTCGGGGAAAATGCATCAATCAAAATGTAAAATTTAAATACTCGTATACAGAATATTTTTTTATAGATCAACTTAATAAAAAATAATAAATAAATAATCGATCGACTTCAATTATTTAAGTTAACAATATAATTTATTTTTTATTTCTTAACATGTATAATTTCTTGTGTATAACATTAAGTATTTTATAAAAAAAAAAAAAAAAAAAAGTACAATAAAAAATAGAAAGACGAATGCCCTTGGTTTTACCATGGAGATACTATAGTACATGTTATACATTGTATAGTAATAGTTATTATCGTTCTTTATAAAGGGGAGAAAGTGGTTGCAATTCATCCCTCCAGGAAATTAAGCCCGCAACATCCAAATCCACGGCCTCTTCAATGTCACCAGCCACAAAAGTGGGATATGGAATGCGCAGCATTTCATCGAACCAGGCGGGCAGAGGCGGAAGGGCCAGCTCAGCTGGAAGGTCAGCTGGCGGAAGCTGAGAGGAAGCCTGAAGTGGATGCGAAGAAGGAGATAGACACATTGTTCAAAATTGAGGCCAAATACACCGCGCGAAGAAATCATGAAAAGCTGGTTGAAAGGGCTTCAGAGAAGAACAATGGTTCGCAGTTGTCCACTTGAAGTAGGGTCACTAATTTACAATAATAATTTTTAATATAATATTTTAAATATAAAAAAAATAATTAATCTCATGCAAATTTAAAAAAAAAAAATTTAATTAAGGAATTGTTTTTAAATGAATCTCAAAAATAATTATTTTCAATATAATATTTTGAATTAAAAATAATTAACTTCATGCAAATTTATAAAATATTTAATAAATTTTTAAATAAATAACAAAAATAATCATTTTCAATTATTATTACCGGTAAATGTTTCTTTCTTTTTTTCACCTTTTTTTTTGTTTTGATGAATGAAATAATTACTGTAATAATTTGTTTCAAAAAAATATTCCAGGCTAGCGCAAAATTTTGTTCAATAGATAAATTATATCAAATTTCTAAGACAAAAATTACATCAAAAAAAAAAAATAATAATAATTATTATTATTTATATTATAAAAAGCAATTTCTAACTTGGGAAAGTAAAAAAAAAAAATCACGTGGAAGCAGCGTGGACACAGTTTGGGATCTGATAGATAGAAGTTTGTAGCAGAAGACGAGGAAAAGATGGGAGGGGAGGGTAGGCGAGTTTAATGTTAAACAATGCTACAAACTTACAAAGCATGACATTGTTCAAGTTTCTTGAGTCTCTTTTAGACTAAAAAAAAAAAAAAGATCATGTCTCGCGAGAAATACAATTCTAAGAAAAAATCATGTCCACCCACGCCTCGTCAATCCGATGACCATTCCTACATACTTTGTTTATAAATAAATGGCAACACCTTAAATTTATAGACGGATTCGCATGACGTCATCTGTGAGCAAACGTGTAACGGCGATATAAATTATTATTATACAGTCACACGCAGGCGAAATGAACTGAATTTAAACGAGGATTAAACACGGTAATAAATTTTGCCGTTGTTGTTCTTCGAGAACAGTTTAATGATGACTAAAATAATAAATTAATGCAATAATTTCGATGACAATTTAACAAAAATTATTGTAAAATTAACGTTTTTTTTTTATTATTATTATTCAGTCTTTATTAATTTAAAACAGTGATTTAGAAAAGCCTTCATTTAACTCCTTAGAGTTGCAAATTCCTTACGTAATTATTTCCTTTAATGCACCCTCTTTTTTTTTTCATCAATAATTATTATATTGAATAAATAATAATTATCTTAACGACATAATATACAGTTTAAAAATGTTTAAATTTTTAGCAACAATAATTATTTGCAAAATCAATAATGAGAGTAGAAAAAAATTTTAATCCTTAGAGAATTAGCGAAACTTTTAATTATTTGATGCAAAAAAAAATTACGGTAGGCATGTACTTAGATTAAATTTGGAACCTTTATAATTTTTTTAATTATTTGAACGGTTACATTCCAAAACAAATACAAACAAGAAGACAATAACATTTTCTTCAAACTTTTTTCCACTTTTTAAACTTGATACCATAAATAATTATAATAATATTTCGATCCATATCTTAGTTTTGTATTAAACTTCTGCGATTGTTACAACAAAACATTCTTTTCAAGCTTTAATTAAAAGCAAATTAAATGTTCAACTTTAAAATCTAAATCTTGTATTTTGATCCTAACAGTTTCCAATAACATTGTTGTCAAGGTCCGTTTTGAGTGCGTTTGTTTATGGTTTTAAACAAATCTTGAAGAATTTTATTTTGATTTTCGGCCAGCTGATCTTTTAGCGGTTTATTATTATTGTGGCTCTGTTTCGAGGTTTCTGTCGGTACCCACCGAACCCCATTCTGCTCCTTCAATCTTATCCTCTAATAATTGTTCCATGGGGCGTCTTCTCGCTCCACCACTGATTTTCACGTTCAATTTTCTTACGCTTTTCCAGCTGAGTTTCTAGATGTTTATTCTTGCCGAGGCTCTCTTTCAACGCTCCGTTGAGCATTTCATTCAGTTCCTTCAATTCCGATACTTCTTTTTGGTGCTTCTCGCTCAGCCGCTTAATTTTATCTTCAATTTCTTTATGCTGCTTTTCCAGTTCAGTTTCGAAGGACTTGTTCAGCTTTTGACTCTGTTTCAACGCCTCTTCCAGCATCTCTCTTCGTTCTTTAAAACCCGATACTTTCTTCTCACGCCGCTCAACCACCGACGTCATTTCCCTATTCTTTTCTTCTTCAAACGTCGTGCGAATTACGCCGCTCATGGCCGCGATAGCTCCGCTTAATCTATCATCGGTCTCCTTAAATCTATCATCGATCTCCTTAAATCTCATCTCATGACTCGAGCGCATCTGCATCGTCCCTTCCTTCCTTTCGGTTTCCGATTTGGATATTTTAGTAAATAAACAAGAAATTAAGATTTCGTTATTCTCTCCAGTCGCTCTTAAATCGCTCTATTTCGATAGACAATAATTTATTAGAAATCATTTTTCTAAAATTTGAACATTTATTTTTTTTATTTTAGGAACTTACCATCATTTTGGACTGATCTTCGAATTTCGCTTTCATCTGCAAAAGTTCCGTTTGCGTTTCTTTTACCAATTTTAACGATTCATCTTCCTTCGCAAATACGTTCCAACTTTGGCTTTTAAACAGACCTTCCATTTTCTTCATTAGTTCTTCTCCTTCTACATCAGTATCACCATCGTAGTCAATATCACACTGGTACTCAACTATTATTTTAATTAAGCGATTTAATTACACACAAATACTCCTCGTAATATTTATTAATTAAGTAAAAGGAAAAAGTACTGACCATCTGGAGTTCTTTTCAAAATGCTTTCCATTACGTTTTATCTTTTTAACTAAATAGGGTTAGTTCTTTTATTACAGTTTAATATGGTCTAAAAATACGAACATTTCGATATATTAATCCTGTATTAATTTATCTTTGTAAAAATATTTACCTCTTTTCGATCTTTTTTTATTTTGATGATGAATATGAAACTCTCGAGATTTTGTTTTTTCGAATACAGTATGCAATATTTTTCTTTTTGGTATGAAAATAAAACACGTGTTTCTCTGTTGAAATCTGCAGGTCAAATGAGAAAATGTTTTGGTGACGCGCGAGAGAAGTCCAAAGGAAAATTTTGCTTACGAAAAGGTCAAGCGGTCAACAAGAAGCAGGCTAGACTGGCTTTAAACAAAACGCTCTTTAAACTAAACAATACCAAAAGTGGTTGTTAACCCCTTGAGTCTTAAGACATCTCTTTTCCTTCCCTCTACGAGTCTACCCGGTATTCCCTGCGTCAGAGTAAAAAAATGTTTAAAATTATTTTTAATAAATTATAAACCGTATCATAATAATTACAAAAAACAGTCAAATTTTGGGGAGAAAAACAATCAAACTTTTAATAATTACTCATTACAAAAAAACTTAATTAAATTTAGAACCTAGTTTATAATCGCACAATGGAAATGTAATTAATTAAACAATAATTATAGCGAATCTATTATTATTATTAAGTATGAAAACTAAGAACTTTTTGCTTCAAAATAAAACAAATGTTTACAAAGTTAACAACTAAAATCGCGATATAATTAAAGCTCACAGATTGTTAATTAATCGATCTTTTTAGAAATGCTCTTTTCATGCATTTCCTAGGTCATAGAATTGGTCCTACTTTAAAACAAAAAAGTAACAGGCATCAAACTCATCTGGCAGAAACACGGTAAAAATAATCGACAATTTTTCTTTCTTGTTTTCCCATAATTATCCATTTAAATATTGAGTTTTTATATCAGGCAATCGAATCAATGGTTTATTGGGGGGGGGGGGG
>JAQGAZ010002827.1:0-14998 GCA_034692225.1 Polydesmus complanatus
ATATTTCCCCAATTATTTATTTGTCCCCCGTGCCCTGTACTGCCTTATGGCGACTAAACAATAAAAAAAAAAAAAAAAAAAAAAGACTAAAACTAGATTTATAATCTACTAAAACTAGATTATAAATAGACTAAAAATTAGTCTAGCTTTTATTTTTAATTTTTCCGTATGTGAACCCGTGAACACCAGCTCTTCCCAACACAGGAAACCCATAAAACACAAATGCCATAAACGAAAGTCTTATTGAACAATGAGGCAAAAAATAGACCTACATAAAACCTGCCCCTAAATTGAGTTGACATTACAAAAGTTATACAACGGTTTTGAATAACAATCACTTAAGGTAACGAGACAACTTAATAAAATAAACACATTTGAGGGAGGCAGATATTCTTGAAGGCTTTTCTGAATAAAGTCATCAAAGAATGGCTATTGCCAATTTTTATGACGTCATTTCGCCATAAATGAGAAAGTATAAAATCGTCCGGCCAAATATAAATTTTTATCATGTAAAAAACTGCGAATTAATGTCGGTCGGTTTTATTACAGGAAGTGTATACTACTCGTATATATAACATATAACTCCAACGAATTCGCAGTTTATAAATAATAATTATATTTCCTTGCTTAATAATTTCTTTTCCTGAGCTAAAATTAGATTGAATAAAAGCAATAATCTCATCGCTGCAAATAATTAATTTTGTTATTACTGCTTATTTTTATTTTTAGAACTCCATAATAATTGTGCATGGCAATGCTTCGCCAATATCAACACCATCCAATTGTATTTGCTATTATAATTGGACTTTTCACGATAATTACGATCGTTTCGGCCACTGTGGTCTCCAACGATCGAACTAGCCGTCCACAATTGCTTTCAATGAATAAGATGGTGTTAAAGCGAGCGAAGCAGCAGCAGCAACCGATCGCTGTCGGATGGCTCAAAGACCAAGCGCAGACTGTGAAAAGCAAAAGATGGATAGATTTGTTTGGAGGTTCGTCGGTGGAAACTCGATTCCCACTTCCATCTCGACGACAATTTCCGGAAGTGGATTGGAGGGGATTTAACGAAGATATTTTTCACGAGAGTTTCGGGGACTTTAATCCGGTGAAAAGATGGGGGAAACATATATCTCAACAAAAATGAAGCCTGGAACCCTTTTTTTTTTTAGTCTAATGGATGCATGCCTAATTAAAAAAATAAATAAATAACAGGTATTTTTTACCTAATAAATTACATTAAAAAAATAATAAAATGAAATATTTGTTTTAAAAATTATAATCCTATACTGCTTTTTACGCAGATTTTCCAAGCATTTGATTCCCAATATGTTTAAACCTTTTCAAAAATAATTAAATAAAGTTTAATGGTAATTATTTTTGCTAGTCCAGAATTCTTTTATTAATTATTATTCAAAAATTTTTATTTATTTTTAATTATTTTGTTCTAGTACCGGTATAGGCAACTTGTATTATTAAATCAATTCAAAATAATCTACTTTGAAATTATTTATTTGATGTTATTTCAGCCGTTTATAAAACCAAAGACTATTTACCATTAATTTTAGTTTTTTTATGTTATTAATATAATATTGGTTGGTAAAGTACCGTAAATATTTTGGAAACCATAATTGTATATTACATTCAATTGCAAAAGCTTTGTAAAATAAAATTATTAATGTTTCCGAGAAACAATTGTGGTCAAATGACGAATAGGAAGAAAATTTGGTAAATAATATATCTAGTTAAATAAACTTTAAAACTAAATTTACAAATTTATGCACTAACTTTTAAATTTAATAATTATACACGTATAATAAATTATTATTATAACCTAATAAAGTATTATTACAACCTAATAAATTAAATTAAAAATTGTATCGCCAATAAATTAAATAAATTTAATCTTGCAAAATCAATTTTTGAATAAATTTTAGCTCTAAAATACTATTTCTTGCTTTTAGAATATTTTTTTATTTGCTGCATGTTTAAATATTTTTGTAAAAGAAAATTTCGGCTATCTTTAAGTTTTTTTTATTATGTTTTCAATACCCGGTGCTTATTATATTCAGAATAAAAATATTTTTTATTATTTGATTTTAATAATGTTGTTGACGTTTTTAAAATAAATAAATGATTTAATGCCTATAATTATTATTGTCAAATTTAATAATTAGCTAAATGAAATATTACTGAAATATTAATTTTATACTGTATTAAGAAATTATTGCAATAAATGCAGTTTTTCTATAACATAATACTCCGTAGCTTTCTATTAAGTAAGTTAGAGTTGTTTTATTTAAATAACGGTATACACTGTACAGTATCTTTTTCAAATATTTTCTGCCTTTGTTGCCTGATCGAATTTGGCATTTTCATTTTTAGTTGTTACTATTCCAAAAAGTTGCATAAATTCTAAAAAAAATATATTGATTTTTAACTTTTGCAATTTTAAAAATAACAAAAACTATAAATTACAATACTTTTTAAAATAAAAGCTCAGCAAAAATAACTAAAAAAAAACGTTTTTCACCACTCAACTTAAATGGAAAAATTGCTTAAAAAAAACAGCAAACTGAGATAGCTACAGAAAATAAATCGAGCAATATTTAACTCACTTAATGTTAATTTAAATCCATATCCACAAGGTAGTCTTCAAAACTTTGGGATAAAAATTTAATATACTTATTTGACTAATCGGTTTTAAAAAAAACACACTTGTGTACACAAAATAATATTTGATTCCCCCATGACCAAATAAAATGTAAAAATGACACCAGACAACTATATTGTAAGTAAAAAAAAAATATATACCGTACTGTATTGCCATATAAATATATTTTTAGAGTAACTGATGAAACGTGAAACCTGATTTCTCTGTAATATAAATCTTTTACCAAGAGCTTTTCAGGGATAAAATAAAAAATCAAATTGTTATTTATAATGTTCAATTTTAAATGCCAATCTGTCAAACAAAAGTAAACGTACTATTTCAATTCATAAATAAATTTATGAATTCAGCTTTCAAAATTAAAAAAAAAAAATGGAATGGAATTAGGAATAATATTTGTTCTGTTTAAAAATTCAATTTAAATTTTATTTAACTCTAATTAAAATAAAAATATGCCCAGTAGAATATATTTTTAACATCTCTGTTTTAACGTTTTTGAAAAAAAAATAGACCCACAAATTTAGGACTGATGAGGTTAATGCACTTGCCTTAAGGCTTATTGCATTAAAATATTACGAATAGTTTCGTTGACTGTATTATTTATGCTCAAAAGCACTCTAATAGTTATAAATTATAAGTTATAAATACGCAGTGTTAAAAACAAAACTGCTGTCTGTCTGGTCAAAATTTTTGTTTCTTACAGCGACCAATATTAAATTGTGTTTCACATTAAAATTATTACAGTATTAGCTCCGTAAATAGCAGAAAAAATAAACACAATTATTTAGCCAAATTGGGATGAAAAAATAAAATGAAAAGTAGCTAGTTAACAGGTAATAACCAAATATTTGACTATATTAAAAAAATATATATATTTAGATTACAGTAAATTAATTAACTAAACTGAGTACCGGTAGTGGTCGGAATAGTACCTTGCAGTATAATATCATTTCGCAAGTGAAAAATAAAAATCCAAAATATAGAGTGTGCGCGCACCAACCAAATTACCCCGACAATTTGTTAGCTCTCTTGTGGTTCTATAAAAACTTTTCCTGCGTTTTCACTCAACGTAATAAAAAAATTAAGCCTATAAAACAAATATTGCATCCATCCGCGCTTCCGGATATAATAGCGAAACCCAAACAATGCATGCGTACTTTTCGTGATCATCGCATTTTAATCAACCTTGCATTCACATTTATACTTAATGAGTAATTAATTACCAACAAAAAAAAAAAATTTCTCGGACATCGCTGAGGCTACTTTTTTTTTTTTTGTTTTTGTTTATTGATGAACCGTTCACCGTAGTGTATTACCTTTTTCATTATACAGTACACGTCTATAGAAGTCAAACCTTTGTTTTATTAACTGTCGCAAGCAACCAATTATTGTGACCACATAAAAGAACGAGTATTAACCAAAGTTTAATCTGCTGTCGCTAATGCTATAATCAGACCGCAGAAAACTAATATTATAGCTATCTAATTTAATATAACGCTGCTCGTTCATATTTGCTTCGTGCGTATACCGGGCAGGCACCAGAGCAATTAGAGCCCCCCCTTCTTTGCTCCTCATAAATAAAGGATAATCAACGCCATTTTAATGATACCGGGGGCCAAGTTTATAGCTAAACTTGTAGTGTGTACTGTATTTAACCATGATTTAAGATGAAATGAGAAGAGTTTGCGCAAAATTATACCCCACGCTTTTACAACGAAAAATTTAATCTACTAAATTTAGAAATTTTTATCACCCTTCATAAACAGATGATAAAATGTGTCGAGGTTAGACAAAATAAAAGTTAACACTATTATAGTACCGTCAGTACCTTAATTGTCGTTGTCACTGTCGGAATGTTGTTCACTGCCGCTTTCATTTTTTTCAGAACCTTCTTGTTTCTGATCATCATCCTCGTTTCCAGAATTATGCTGATCGCTTTCAGATCCAGCCTCTGAACGATTATCCTCATTCTCACTGATTATCAACCAAAAAAAAAGTAAAAAAGTTAACTTTTTTTTGCGAGTGAAAAAAAAAATTGTTAAAATTTACTTTTCTCCTGCTTCAGAACCAGAACCAGCTCCTCTATCAGAACCTTTTTCTTCATTATCACTTCCTTGTTCATCATCACTGCCTTTTGCTCTTTCTTCGTTATCGCTAGCATTACTCCTAAATTGAAATTAATTAATGCATGAATTGGTAATAATAAGCAAATGAAAAAAAAAAATCACCTTTGTTCTTCGTTGTCACTTCTTCCATCCCCAGATTTGACACTTTGTTTGCCGCTTTCGTTACTAGCCCGAGAATTGGACCTCGATCTGGCTGGAGAAGAGGATCTGCTTCGGCTTCTACTTTTGCTACGACTTCTGCTCCTGCTTCCACTTTTGCTGCGACTTCTGCTCCTGCTTCCACTTTTGCTGCGACTTCTGCTTCGGCTTCCACTTTTGCTGCGACTTCTGCTCCTGCTTCCACTTTTGCTGCGACTTCTGCTTCGGCTTCCACTTTTGCTACGACTTCTGCTTCGGCTTCCACTTTTGCTACGGCTTCTGCTCCTGCTTCCACTTTTGCTACGACTTCTGCTTCGGCTTCCACTTTTGCTACGACTTCTGCTCCGGCTGCGACTTTTGCTGCGGCTCCCGCTTTTGCTACGACTTCTACTTCTGTTGGGACTTCCACTATGACTTCGACTCCTGCTGCGGCTGCCCTCTCTTGAAGCATTGGAACGGCGTTCCTTGTTTTCGCCACCGGATTGACCACTTTCATCATCGCTCGCGAGTCGACGTGATTTCTTAGCTTTATTTCCTCTGCCGCCATCACTAAATTTTAGTTAAATATATAAAAAGCGTGCAAAAAAACAAAGCTAATTTTAACGTGAAAACCTTTTTTCGGAATCGCTTCCACCCCTTTCAGAATTGGACGATCCTGAAATCCTTCTCTTTCTACTTATTCGTTTGGAGCCCTTATTCGAACCAGAATCAGAACCCGATTGTTTTCCTTCAGCATCGCTACCTTGTTCATCTCTATCACTTCCTGAATTCTTTCGCTTTTTAGCAACAGATCTTTAAATTCAAAGTAAAACATAATTTTAAAATTGCAATAAGTTTAAAAAACTGAAATTTTAAATGTCTCTTGTCAAACTTCATTTTTAAATTACTTTTTAGTAGGTGCGTCACTATCTGAACCTTCACTTGACGAAATAGTTTCTTTAGATACAAATTTCCGTTTCTTCGAATTGGTTTCCTCTTCTTGTTTTCTAGATCTTTTACTACCGCCGCTTTTTGTTGGCTAAATCATCATAAAATAGTTAATAAAACTATTGCAAAAAAAAAAAATTTTCAAGTACCTTACCTTGCGACGTCGAGATTTCTTCTCGCTATTTTCATCTCCACCTCTTTCTCTCTTTTGAGGGCGCTTCTTTCTTTTCTTCTTGCTCTTTTCACCACCTTCACTAGGTCCACCTTCACCATCTTCCCTCGGTTTCTTTGGTTCACCATTCTCATTATCGCTACCAGAATCTGAAATATATTCATCGCCTCTTTTGCGTCCCTAATTGAAAAATTAAAATGAACTGGTTAGTTTGTATTACATAAATTCTAAACAATTAAAATTGAATTCGATTTTTACCTTTCCTTTTTTATGCGCTTTCTCGTCGGGCATCTCAGAAAATATGAGAAGGTTTTTCGTTTTTTCTCGGTATTCAGCTCTTTTTTGTAACAATTCTTCCTCTTGTTTTCGTTTTTCTTCATCCAACCGTTGCTAAAAATTAAATCAGTTGTTGGACTATTTATCTTTAAAAACTAATCTAATAGATTTTTAATATACTTTTTCTTCCTCTTGTTTCTGGCGTAACAAATCTCTCTCTGCTTCTTGTTTACGTTTTAGCTCCTTCTCTTCTTCGTCGACATGTCTTGCCCTAGCTACGTGATACTGAGCTTGAGAGAGAAGATCTTGGCACTGCCTATATTTAATTTAAAAAACATAGACTTAAAGTTAATTCTAAACACATTTATTTTTAATATACAAATCATTTTACCTAGCTTCAGCTGCAGCTTGAGCTAAGTCGTAACGCATTCGATCTCCGTGATGGCTCAAATATGTTAAATAACTAAAAAAAAAATTAAATATTGTTCACAAAATATTGAATTTAACTAATAAACAAACCGGCGAGCTAATTCTAGTTCGTGTACGGCCTGTAAAACAGTTTTTAAATTGCTTTTTTCATCTTGTAAAATTTGATTTGCCAATTTTTGAAGAACAAGAGCAATATTAAATAATAGTACAGTGTCTTGAGGAGCTACTCGTCTCGCCTAAAATTATTATAAAACAATCTGTTAAAACTATAAGCTAAAATTTAATAAATTTTTCTAATGAACCTTTAAAAGCGTAATTTTGCACTCCTTCAATTTACCACATTTATAGTACGCTCTAGCCAAGTACATAAGCAGCTCAACATTGTGGTATTTATAAAATTTCTTCATGCAGTTTTCATACTATAAATAAAACGTTATTAAGTGCCGTCATCTTAAAAGTTTAACATACTGAATGAAATACTAACCATTTGTACAGCGCTTACATACTGCTTTAACTCCACATAAATGTGAGCAATGTTTAGCCAAACGTCAGCTAAATCAGCAGTAGCTTCACGAACTTGTGCAAAAATATCTCGAGCTTCATTTATATATCCTTTATGAGCTAATACAGAACCTTTAAAAAAACACGCAAAAATAAAATTAAATAACTTTTAAATAAATATTTTAATTCAAGAAATTACCAATTCCGTTTGCAGCCCAAATATTTCTCGGATCATTTCTTAAAACTTGTTTATACATTCCTAAAGCTCTATCTTGATGTCGCTTTTCTTTTTCCTTATCTTTCGTAGGCATATGAAGTGTCTGTAACCACACATTACCTAAAGCAACAAGTGCATAAGCGTCGTTGTTGTTTTCAGTATTTTTTAAGACTCTTTCGAATTTTTTTTGACCAGGCCCCCATTCCTGTTTGGCAAGATGAAGATTGCCAATTAAAGACCAAGCGTCAGGATGATCCTATTACAATAAAAATGGTTTAAATCTGGCCACAAAATTTATAATAAATTGGCATAAAAATGTCGAATTCTTATTTTACTAACTTGATTCACTTGCAAAGCTTCTTTATACCAATCAGAAGCTTCGTAAATTTGTCCTCGGTCTCTAGCCATGCAGCCTAATCTCAGATAACCTAAACAAAAAAATTAAATAAATAAAAATATAGTGTAAAAGGTTTAAACGCGTAAAATCATATTTACAATCTATGTAATTAGGATGTTCGCGCAAAATATTCTTGTACAACTGCTCAGCTTTGTCGTTTTGTGACAAAGTTTCATACAGCCTCGCTAAGTTGTAATTGATAGTTACAGCAATGCAATTGTAATACTGTTCATCATGTTGCGATTCATTTTGAGTGCGTTCCAAAGAAACTTCATAGCATTTCTAATATCGTAACAAAAACCGCTTTTTTAATTTACAATTTGAGATAACGATAAATTATTTTATTACCTTTGCTTCTAACAAATTTCCAAGACGAAACTGTAACGCAGCTACGTTATTTAAAATTTCCGGAGGCACTTCGGCTTCTACTTTTTCTTGTAAAATGCGAGTCGCTGTACCATAGGCTTGAAGAGCACCCTGAATATTAGATTGCTCTAAAATTTGAGCCAGTTCGATCCAAGCTTCTACGTCATCTGGAAATTGCTCGGTGACTTTTTTTAAATGCGCCTTTAAAAAAATTTTTCTTCGTTAAAATGTTCAAAATTCAAAAAAATCTATACAATTTGGCACATTACTTTGGCTATATCTCTTTTAGATTGACTTGTCGAATTAGCATAAAGAGAACCTAAAATTTTCATTGTTTCGTAATTTCCCGGTTGAGCTTTCAATACTTTTTCGAAACATTGCGCAGCCTAAATAATTCAAAATTTTAAAAATATGAAAAACATTCGTTAATTATAATAATAAAAAAGTTACGTTTTCTTGGTCTCCGCGAAATATATACATTTGACCTAAACCAAAATAAGGTAAAACAAAATTTACAGCAGCAAATTGAGTAGCTTGATAATAATACTGAAAAGCTTGATCGTAATCGGACTGTAAAATAAATAGTAATTGATATTAATTAATACATAAAAATTAAAAAATAAAATCTTCAACCTGAACGTGAAATGCTCGAGCTAATTGATAGCAACTTTCAGCTCTCATAGCTTCATTTTCTGTATTGTGAAAGGCATGTAAAGCTAAATGTTGAACTTTTTGATAATCCTTCAAAAACAAATACCATTTTATTAAGAAATACATATGCTTTCAAAACGACAATAATTTCGTACCTTTTTGAAGAAAAAATGATTCGCTAAATGATTTAAAACCATAGGGCTACTAGGGTCGATCGTATAAGCTTTTGATAACATTTGTACTCCGTTTCGAATCGAGTCGGTAGTTTTATTATTCAATTCTAAAACAGCTAAACCAACTAGAGATCCGACACATTGAGAATCTAAAGACAATGCTCTTTCAAAAGCCAATCTATCAAAAAATTAATAATAAAAATAAATCTCCATATTTTTTTTGTAGTTACCGTAAACAAATAAAAATTACCTAGCCTTATCTTGTTTACCAAGCTTTAAAAAGCAATGCCCCATTCCAAGTCGGACAGCAGCTGGACAATTTGGATTTGTACGTAAAGCTTTCTTATAGAAGGCGAGAGCACCACGATAATCTTTTTTGTTAAACGCAATACACGCTTTACCCAACAAGGAAGGTATGTTATTAGGCGACTGTAAAAAAATGCGTCGCAGTTAGCCTACTATAAAACTCGCTTTATAAATTTAAAAAATACATACTTGATTAAGTACGAAGTTAAATTGCGCATCTGCTTGATCCAATTTATCACCTTCTAATAAGCAAAAATACGCTCGCCCCAACAAATGATTCTAATTCCAAATACAAAAGGATTTTAGTACAAGATTTAGCATAAATTGCAATACGAGTTTACATTACCTGATCGTACATAATAATTTTATCAGCTGTTGTATATAACAAAGTAGCTTTGGTAAAATATTCTCTTTTCTTATCTTTATTCTTTTTCTCTTTGTTGGCCAGCTGAACATAATGAGCAGCCAGAGTATCCAACGCTCGCATTTGATCTTTCTCATATTCTCTGTAGTCGCGGCTGGCGTCTGTTCGTGAGCCATCCAAGATTTTAACAAAATCTTCAATTTTACCTTGCTTGTAATACTCCAGCTAAAATATATTTGTCAATTATTAATAATTGGTAAAGAATGACGTGACAAGATGAACTTACCGCAAGAGTCACCCAAATGTTAAGGGTGGCTTGCTCTTGACGTAATATACCCAAAACTTCATCGCCATCGGGCAACTGATCAAAAGAGAGCTCAATAACCTAACATAAATTAAATATATTAAATTAATTATTAATAAAAACGAATGTTTTTTTTATTATTATTGACATTATCATTCAGTAAGGTCAACAAGATTAACCAACCTCATCGGCAGCATCTTTCAAAGGGATTTCTACGCAAGTTGCCATGGCAAAACTATGTTGATTATTTCATTATCAAATGAATATTTGTAACTGTTGTAATTATTTTCTTCAATAGAAATTAATGAACGTTCGCAAAATCCATCAACAACTCATGGAGAAAGAACCTGTAAATCGACAAACGCAGTTAACATTTCCAAAACCTCCCGCTAGATGGCAATATAAAAAGTTTTATTATCCTCCCCCCCACCTCTAAACATCAAACCACTTCTCCCTCCCCTAAGATCAGACTCCCGATGCCGAAAATAAATATAGCGCATGCGCACATTGAATAATACACGTCTGTTGACGTCATTTCCTGCTTTCGTGTTTCTTTTTTCTCAATTATTTCGTAATTATTCATGTTTTTAATAATTTTAAGTATCAAAATGAAACTAATTCGCAATAAAATAGCTTTTTTAACTATTATCAGTTATTTTTGACACATTTTTTAACAAAATAAAGAAAAAGTTGAATTTTGCTGAAAAAACGATGTAGTTTGGTATTCCCCATTCCTATACAAAAAACATCAAAAAAATCTAAAAAAATTTTTTTTTTTAATGTAACTGCTATATAATGTTCAAAAGCAATAATAAAGTGTATTGTGTTAATTATTATACTTAAAATAATAAAAAAAGACGACTTTTTCATACTTTTGTGAGGGGTTATTTTCCAGTAAAATTATAAATTACAGGTCAAAACTGATAAATTAAAACATCAGCTGAAAGATAATTAAATTTTAGTCTTGCTTGATTTGTTAAAATGTATTTTAATGTTACTTTTAATTGATCATTACATAATTTTAACTGACTCAATCAACATTAGTCATACAGTCATACTCTCGCAGTCTCCTTAAGAAATTCTTCTTTAGCGAGAGTCTATGAGAAAAACACATTTGCGATACCAGCGCCACTTTTTAATATACGGCATAAAACACATTAGCGATACTAGCGCCACGCCGCCAACTTTTAATATACGGGCAAAAATACGAAAGCGGCAAAGTTACTTTGCTAAAGACTCATTTGGTAAAGGATTCACAACAAAAAGCTCATTAACCCTACGGTACAGCTGATCGAGTGGATCATTGAAGAGGAAGAAGGCGCTATAGCTCTGATCGGTCATCACCAAAATAAAAATATCCACTAGATACTAAAAATTCTCTTAAGAATCGTTAATCTTGCGTTTTATCCCACTCAACAAATGGATTTCCTTTCAAGCGAATTTCGCGCCATTTATGACGAAAGGTGACGTATTTTACCGCGGAAAATTCTGATTTGATGACGTATTTACTTCGCGCGTTTTCTTAATTTTTTTTTCGCGGCGTGTAAACAGCTCCAAAGCGGTGTCTCTCGTGGAAGTAAACAATAATGGCGTCCAGCACATTGGTTAAACAAACTGAAAGTTTGAAACGTTGTTACGCGAATTTAAGTCGTATTTTTCCAGCTTATTTTCATTCGTCATCTATGGACAAACAAGATGCGAGAAAATTTGAAACTAAACCCAGAGTAGAGGTGGATTCAATTCCATTTTCCAGAGCGAAAATCGGACCGTTCTTGCAAGCTGAACCAGAATTACGAAATCAATTCTTATCAGATGGCTTTCTTCAAGGTTATCTTTCCAGAGTTATGCCCAAAGAAGTAAATTCATAATTGAGATTGTAGTGCAAAATACTGTTAACTAACATCTAAAAAAAATTAAAAGAGCGCCTATAGAATTTACATTCAGCATAAAAATTACATAATATGGGGGGGGGGGGGCAAAAACCAGCTGTTAGCATACATAATCAAGGAGAAACTGCTTTAATCTAGATTTAATTACTTTGTTGACGTTGTAATTATTATTATTATACATTACTGTACGGCATTATATTTTCTCAAATAATAATAAAATTTGAACATAATTTAGGCTATGCTTTGAAAGTACAGTTTTAAAAAATGTATTTTTTTTTTAGGTGTATGACGATGTGAGTATTGATTTAACGCGGTTCGGTGAGAGAGTGGCTACCGACATTTACGAATTAGCCTTAGAATGCGAAAGAAGTCCTCCAGTTCTTCAGCAATACAACGCTTGGGGACGAAGAGTGGACAAAATTATCACCTCCGAAGCATGGAAGAAGATGAAAAACATCTCAGCCGAAGAAGGATTCATCGCAATAGCCTATGATAGAAAACATCTGCAATGGAGGTTATTCATTTTTATTTTATAATTTTTTTTTAAAAACTATTTTTTTAAACTGTTTTTAACTATAGTCGCTTGCATCAATTGGCCAAACTATTTCTTTACTCTCCCTCGGCTGGTTTGTTTACCTGTCCGCTGGCGATGACAGACGGAGCTGCAAAAACCATCGAGGTTCAGATTGAAAATTTGCATTTATGGTGAAGAGTAGTTAACCAATAATATTATTTTTATAGGCTTTAAGTTTGAAACAACTGAAACAGACTTATGAACGACTAACGTCTCGTGATCCACAGACGTTTTGGACAGCTGGCCAGTGGATGACCGAAAGAGGGGGCGGATCAGACGTTGGTAAACAAAATGTTATTAAAATTCTAGTCTTATTTGTTTACATTTAATTCGTTTTTATACATTTTGTTAATTTTTTAACTAGTTCGTTATTTCCCCCCCCCCCCCCCCCTTTTTTTTTGTTTATTGATTTTATTGCCAGTAAATGTTTCTGGAATTACTTTAATTTCCTTTTTGAGTTGATTTTTGAATGTTGTTTTAACATGTTTACAATGTTGTTTTTAAATGTAGCTAACGGAACAGAGACAATTGCCGTGCCTCAAGCCGATGGAAGCTATAAATTATACGGCTACAAATGGTTTTCTTCTGCAACTGATTCTGATATGACATTTACCTTAGCCCGAATAGTCGGTGAAGATGGTCAAACTACGAAAGTAAAGCCTGCATTTTTTTTTTCATTAAAAATATATACAGTACGTGTATTATAAGACGTTTGAATTTTTAATTCAGGGAACAAAGGGTTTATCAATGTTTTTCTTGAGAACAAGAAACGAAGATGGAAGTTTGAATGACATCGAAGTAGTAAAATTAAAAAATAAATTAGGTACAAAACAAGTTCCCACTGCTGAATTATTATTAGATGGCAGTGTCGCTTATCGAGTAAGTAATAATGAAAATAATTGTTGAAAAATCTTATTTTATATGATTTTTTATCAACTTTTAAGGTTTCTCAAGAAGGTCGTGGAGTTGCCTCGATTGCCAATGTTTTGACTATAACTCGAATTCATAACTCTCTAGCCTCCGGTGCTGCGATGAGACGGTAACTATTGAAATGACATCTATAGATTTTTAAAATATTCTTACGACTGAAAATTTTCTACGCGATAGAATATTGAATTTAGGCCGTGATTACGGAATGAAAAGAAAAGCGTTTGGCAGAAATATCAACGATTTTCCATTGCACATTCAAACGCAAGCTCGAATGGAAGTGGAAACTCGAGGCTGCTGCATATTTTCTTGGGAAATTGGACGGTTGTTGGGTAAAGAAGACTGTCATATGGCCAACGATGAAGAAAAGTTGATTCTACGTCTTATGACACCTGTTGTTAAGCTTTTCACAGCTAAAAAAGTATTTTTTTTTTTGGTACTTGCTGTTTTTTTTAATGCTTAAAATTTCAACTTGAACCGATTAGGCTATGGGAGTTGTGTCAGAAGGTTTGGAATTATTTGGAGGGCAAGGTTATATCGAAGACACGCATATACCTCAAATTTTAAGAGATGCTCAGGTAATAAAATATTAATATTATAGTGTTTTTCTCCCCAATCGTAAAATTAATGTTAATACTGTATTATTATTTAAAAATTAGGTAACAACTATTTGGGAAGGAACGACTAATATTTTATCATTGGACGTTTTGAGAGCTACAGTGAAAACCAAAGGCGAAGTTCTGGGTGCATTTCGTTCGGTCGTAACTCGAAACGCCGAATTGGCTAAACCTCATCCGGAATTAAAACCTTCAGCAGAAAAGCTTCTTAAAGCCTTAGCAGTTCTCGAAAACTTTGTGCAAAACAAATCGGATGTTTTAGAATTGGCTGCTAGAGATTTTTCTTTTAGTTTGGCAGAAATTTACATAGGTAACTAATTCATTTAAAAAAAAAATACTTGACCAGAAAACATTTTTATATTCAGCTTCCCTTTTGTTGGAACACGCTGCTTGGAAAAACGCCACTAAAATTGATGTGATTACTGCTCAAAGGTCTTATTCAATTTCTTTTAGTATGTGAACGGTAATTAACCATATGTTAAAATTCGTTTTTCAGATGGTGCGAACGGGATTTAGTGCCTTGCCAAACGCAAGACGCTTTAGGTTCTTATACCAACTCTTCCAGTTTAAACGACAAAGCGTTGGTAATGGATTCATACATTGAATAATTCAAACCAAGTACCGTTGTCAATTATTAATGTTTATATAAGTTTATGTTTTACTAACAATTTATAGATTTAAAATATCAAAATGTTTATAACGTTATATCATGCCAGAAAATGATAATTAAAAAATTATTTGTAGACGAGAATTTTCACTACAGTATTATTATATTATCATATCAATTAGAAATGCTATTTTTTCACCTGATCGCTTCGTGATCGGAGCACGCCGCTCACATCACGGAGTCCACCGTTCACATCACGAAATACCCACTTCACATCACGGAGTAAACCGCTCACATCACGGAGTCTACTGCTCACATCACGGAGTCTACTGCTCACATCACGGAGTCTACTGCTCACATCACGGA